>SMGT01009896.1:0-16549 GCA_004794575.1 Lanistes nyassanus | reverse complement strand
GCAGCAAGCGATGTCCGGGAAGGGGTGTCTGACGCTTTGAGTGACGCAGCGGATGCAGCAAGCGATATCCGGGAAGGGATGTCTGACGCTTTGAGTGACGCAGCAGATGCAGCAAGCGATGTCCAGGAAGGGATGTCTGACGCTTTGAGTGACGCAGCGGATGCAGCAAGCGATGTCCGGGAAGGGGTGTCTGACGCTTTGAGTGACACAGCAGATGCAGCAAGCGATATCCGGGAAGGACTGTCTGATGCTGTAGACTCATTGAGGGATGGTGTTGGTGACAGACTTAGCGATGTGCGAGAAGGACTGTCTGATGCTGTAGACTCACTGAGGGATGGTGTTGGTGACAGACTTAGCGATGTGCGAGAAGGACTGTCTGATGTTGTAGACTCACTGAGGGATGGTGTTGGTGACAGACTTAGCGATGTGCGAGAAGGACTGTCTGATGCTGTAGACTCACTGAGGGATGGTGTTCGCGACAGTTTTAGTGATGTCCGGGAAGGGGTGTCTGACGCTTTCAGCGACACTGCAGATGCAATGACCGATATCACTGACGACGTATCTGATGACGCTGAAGATGCTTACGAAAGACTCGCAGACCTCAGCGATAAAACCGACGAGATGCAATAGGGTTTAAAGAAGCTGAGGAAGAACAGGAGGACCGGCAAGCAAGAGTGCTAGACAATGTCCGCAAAGAGAATCCCAAATAACGACAATACGGACGATGTTTAAGAAGCAGCTTGTCCGGCCTTGACCCTTAACCTTCTGCTACATTCTCAACAGCAGTAGCCGCAGCGCCAACAGACGGGATAAAGGCCCCTCGTGCTAATGTTGCTGTGAGATTACCCTGTCCTTGACATAAAATGGCGAATACGAGAAGGGGATCCTCCCAGCGGTACAGGCTTTTAATGGAGTCGGGGTCAGCAAATATCAACTGCCTAGAGCTGGGATTACTGGTGCCAAAAATTCAAAATGTGATCTCTATGCATGAGCTGAGTTTGCATGCGAGTTCAAACGATGCATAACACATGAACACATTCCACGCCTTACTGTTCTCGTGTTAGTTTATAACTATTATCCAAAGGGTTTCTTAGTCTCAGCTGTATTTTCTTCATACTAAGCACAGTTTCAATCTTTTTTAATGAATGTGATTATTTTTCATTGTTAAAACCTCAAAAAAGTATTTTCACCTGCATTTGCATCATAATCCTGCTTTTTAAATTTTTTTCCATAAAAAGGAAGGTTTCCATTTTAATAAAAAAAAAACGAGCTTCAAGATCTTATGGATGTGTCATTTAATTTTTTTTTTTAAAACCATCATGAAATATACCGCTCAAAAGAATTGAAAGACCCGTTGCACATTGGCAGGCATGTCACGAATGTGTGCAATTTGCATGAACACACCATCCAACCCTGTGCATTTGGATGCACTTTGTTTCATGCTGCAACAGTGAACGTCAGCATACTGGAATTGCATTTCTGGCATGTACGTGCACACCACGGAAGGCAGCTAAACATGCACATGAGACACTAGACCATGAGTACAAATCAAATGTGAGCAGATGACAAGCAAACTTGAATGGGTGAAAAACCGCAATGCACGTGCAAACCATACGTAACATGAACACAATTCTCAGCCACTGTTGAGGGACTGATGGGTATTTGTGGACGCAGTCGAAAGACAGTTTATAACCAAGCTTTGAAAACGACGGCTCAGTGCATGATCATGGCAGGGTGACTGAAGTAAACCATAGTAGTAAGGGAAGTTACCTGGGGAATGGGAGTATAATACACCTGTACTGTATCCCATTCACTGTGACACCGTGTGACCACTACAACCAGACAGAAAGTGTCAGTGAGCACAGACGACCGGGGACGCTCACAATCGAGGCCCAGACAGGATGACATTTTTTGTCCTGTCAGGTTTCTGGGACAGAACACCCAGTGCCAACACACTCAGCAATTACAAGAAACAGAGTTCAAACTCACTTAAAATTTTATTTCCAACATAACTCATAACTCCAAAGTAACTGGGTGAGCAGATAATACTTTTTTTTTCGCATACTGCAGTTAATGCTTAAACAAAACAGGATGGACAATAGATGCCTTACAGGGTTTAACATCCAGTTCATCACATGTTCATATTACTCAAGTTCCCTCTCTCACTCTCACACGCACACATGCAGAAACGCATGCACACATCCTGTGATTAAAAACAATATCAAAGCAATTCTTTTGATTCCTTAGAGATGTCCTTCTGATTTTATTGTTTAAAAAATCTGAATTTAGGTACTGCAGCATGTGCACAATAAAACCAGTTCTTTTAGGTAGTCTCTGCAGAAGGATTTAGAAATTACATCATTATGAATCTAGCAAAGAAAAAACTTTCATTCTTTCATACCTCTAAATGTCCAGTGCCTCAGCTAAACAGCTGTCTTCATTATATTTGACACTTTTTCACTGTTCACTTTAACATCGTCTTTGCACTGGCATCACAACTTATCTCCGCCTTCATAGCCAAGGAAATATCAAATGCTTTTGAAACAGAAGCGCTTCAATGCACTTGTACAGTCATCTGAAGACCCACCAACAACTCATGTGCTGGCCTGGTGGAGAAAGATGCAGTTTCAAGAGATCAGGTCTTTGAAGGTGCAGCTGAAGGATGACCAGAGCTCAGCTTATGAATGAGCGCTGCTATCTCATTGTGTTTGTTCACTTCCGCCTCCAGGTACTGCACCCTGTCCTGATAAGTCTTGGCTGCAATCTCCTGTTCCTGAGTAGTGTGTTCCAGAGATTTCACCTGCAAGCAACATGTACCTAATGACTCCTGGACAGTTCTCTTGGACTGCAAGGCTAACCCTGAACGGCAAATCTTTCTGGTGGAAAGTCTTGCATGTGTGTGCATTCCGATTTGTAATTTGCCACAGGGATGACGTTTTTTGCTTTCAAACAGACATTATCACCATCACTTTATTGTCCGCCTTGTTACTAGCATTGTGCTTACATACTCCCACAGAGGCACAGCATTTTTCACTCTCCCTGTATTTCTGGCAGCATGCTTACACACACAGACAGAAGCACAAGCTAAGAAAACATGGTTTTCACTGTCCCTGTATTTTTGGCATTATGCTCACACACACACAGAAGCACAAGCCAACAAAACATGATTTTTACTGTCCCTGTATTTCTGGCAGCATGCTTCCACACAAAGACAGAAGCACAAGCTAATGACCCCATAACTGACCTTCTGCAGAAGCTCTTTCTTTGTCTGCTCCAGCAAGGCGATGTTGCCGCGCAGCGTGTCCGTAGCTTTTTCCAATTCTTCCTTCTCCTGCTCCACCTCTTCCTTGTCCTTCACCGTGCGGCTGTGTTTTTCATTCAAAGTCTGCAATGCCTTGGTAGTTTCTGCAACAACACAACTTTAGTGCTAAAATTATTTTCTGCAGTTATAAAAGGACACCAAACACTTGCCCCTTTCACCTGCCCATTCCTTCTTGGAGTGCAGCATTTCTTCAGTCTGATTGACTAACGTGGCACTGAGAAAAGCTGTTTGACTCGTGTGGCACTGAGAAAAGCTGTGTTTGACTAATGTGGCACTGAGAAAAGCTGTGTTTGACTAACGTCGCACTGAGAAAAGCTGTGTTTGACTAACGTCGCACTGAGAAAAACTCTGTTTCACTTACCCTGAAGTTTTGCTGCCTTGTCCCTAAGATCCCGTGACATTAACTTGCTTTCTTCTTCTAGTTTTTTCAGTTGTTCACTGGCACTGGTAGGAAATCAATGACAAGAAATAAACACAAGGATGAAACATACAGTAATCCAACAAATACAATGGTTTGGTTCCACAGAAGATAGTTCAGTTTTTGTTTGTTACACCACAGGTAACTGATATTATATACTCTATGCTGACTCTGTGCACAGGCCTTCTGTGCCATTCCAGCTGTGAAGCAATAAGATTGCTTACATATCATGCTGGTGTTTGAGGGACTCGTAGTGTTTCTGCAGAATCTCATGCATCTCTCGCGTGGTCTTCAGTTCCTGCTGCATTCTGGTCAAACAACAGTCTAGCTCCGAGCACCTGTAGGCAAGTGACAAGCAGGTAAATACCAAACATTCCCCAAAAAGATGAGAGTTTTGCGCTGAAGAAAAGGTCACAGTAAGGAAGTCAGGGGAAGAGATAAATAAGAGGACAGAAAGATCCTCAACAAATTCTCTATTCCTGATGACAAAGCACACATGGATTATCTACACGAATGGAACACTTATCCGCAGAGTTCTTACTTGCTGGCTTAGCTGCACATCACCTGCTCAACTCATGGCCTAGGGAGGATTTTCTGCCAAAGTTCTTTTGACCAAGAACCTCACAGGGTGAATCTACTACTTCACTAGTGTAGTGAATACAGGGCATTCCCCATCCTGTTACACATGCATTCTGCAAAGGTGCCTACTGCACAAATCATATTTTCAATAATCAAAGTTTACTAACCTCTCTTGAAGTTCCGCGTGTGTGATTCTGAGTTCACTAAGCTCTTGTGCTTGCAATTCTAACCTGCATAACACAATCACAGCATGTGGTAAAGTAGTAGTTCAAGTGGACAATGCAAAATGTGCACCACTGTACTTTCAAGTCATTTGGTCCCAGATACAAATACTCTCTGCAGCTGACTCGTAGTTTAAAGTCTGCTCAAATAAGTTGTGGGATAAGAAGTACTTCAGTTTTATAAAGAGAGATTTAGAATCATATCCAGCAAGCAGCTACAAAGCTTTTCCCAAATGACACTACCTGCTGGTCTGGGCATTGCAAACTTGTGTGCTCAAGCTCAAGTGTGGGGTGAGGAGAACATTGTTGAAAATCAACCAGTCAGCTATCTAATTAGATATCCATTTTCCACCTACTGGTTCTTTTCATGTCGAAGCATGTCAAAATCGCTTTTCAGGCGATCCTTGTCTAGCTTGAGTTCATTCATTTCCTTCAAAAGACTTTCACTTTTCCTCTCAGAATCTTGAAAGAGACACCTCATTTTGTGTGCCTGAAAGTGATACCGTCAGAAGCAACAGCTGTTTTCGGTGATTAGTTAAATATATGCTCTTCCACTTATGCAGTGTTATTAGCAGGGCTCCCAAGTTTTCAAAATGAACGTGCCATGATGACCCCCTTGTCTAAATTTCACCGCGTCACTTTTCAATTCTAAGGGGTTACAGTGTAAGTCAGTGAAACAGCTTAAATAAAACACCAGTAAAAAGCATGTCACACATAAGCACAGGTTTTAATTTTGTGGGTCATTTTTTAAAATTTTTGTGCATAAATGACACACCCATGGGCGCTACTCAAAATTTGTCAAAAACCTGAGAGGTGGGGTACAGGGGTGCATGTTCAGTCCTGTTCTGGAGGGGATGAGCCGGAAGGAAGTAGGCGAGGTACAGCACAAAGCTGGACTGGACGGTAGACAGTAGGCCTAGCGATCAGGTGTGAAAACTGATCAGACAACAGCTGGCCATCGTGAAGCTCATCTTGCTAGACAAATGCTGCTTCTCAAATTTTTAAAAACCTTCAGTGCCAGCAAAATCAATTATCAAATACTGGCAATCCGGCTCCTAGCCAGTAGAGTAGCACCCATGCACACCTGGCAAGCATTACTGGGAGCCCTGTTCAGCATTATACAAAAGTACCTAACCACAGGTTGCATCGCATTCACTTTATTTCTCCACTACGGCAGATCTCACTAGGAAGATACAACAAGTTGGTAGTAAATAAGGCTGCATTTCAATTAGCTATGCGCTCACAAGGTTACAAATCCTACACTGGCTTACCTCAGCACCATGGCGGGCTTGGCGGGACCGGTACTGCGCAATCAGTCGATCAGCCTGAGTCAATGCCAAAGACTTGGCCTCCAAAAGGTCCTGCAGGTGGTCTTCTTTCATCTGTTGTAAGCGTCACAGCTTAATTTGCAAACTGTTACAAGCATCACAGCTCAATTTGCATACTGCAAACCTTCAAAAATATTAAGACAAAAGATATCAAGCCGGGAAATGGAAGACAAAACGTTAGGGCTAACCATCGCTTACATTTAGAGTTCAGACTGCAGAAACATTGGAAGTAATTATGAATTTACCTGGTGGGACTGCAAGCGATGTTCATAAATGTCAATCACATCAGCGGTCTTCAGGTCTTTTAACTTAAAAAGAAAAACAGCAGATTGGCAAAATAAATTTTAACTAGCTGCATAAAATTGTGAAATTAGTGACATAAATAAAGGCTTCTTATGTTGGAACAAAAACATGTATTTAAAAAAAAATTAAGGAATGCTTATCTATAGTTTATAATAATGCTGCCATATTTTACAACTTATATTTATATTAAGGGCTGAAGGTTCCAAATGGCATATGTGGTCTAAAAATATATCATCGGGAATAATTACAAATTCTGGGTGTGAAGATTTGAAAATAACCTGGCATGAAAAACAGGGTTTACTAAAATGCCCATATGTGCATCCATCATGCATTAGAAACTCAAATGACCCCAAAAGTAGAAACAAAGTGAGAGAGGATGGAGTTGAGAAAACAAGAATAAAATAAAATACTTTATTCATAAAATGAACATTAAAAAGCCACCATATGTGCATGCAAATTCGACACGTGTTTGTGTATGTGTGCACTAGCTACGTGGTGCACTCAGCATGAACTTTACAACCACACAAAGAAATCAGATGTGAAGGGACTCACCTCGACTGCTGAATGCATCTTTTCAATCAGTGACTGTATGGAGGTATCTACATCTGTGCAGATGGACTGCAGACTCAGGTCAGGGCTATTTTTGTGTCTCAGTGATGGAATATTCTCCTTGTTGCTGCTAAGCACCAGCTGCTTTTGTGGGGCTGTGCTGTGTGCAGGTGTTGAAGATAGTTGTGGAGTGCCAGCCTTCCTAGTATTGGCTGCAGCCACTGAATCCCCAAGACTGTGCACAAAGAATGACTGAACAAAAAGTTTTCTTCTGTGGGCCCTTTGGTTAACATCAAAATGTTCTCAGTGCGTCCTCTCCAAGACTGTGCACACAAAATGACTGAACAAAAATGCTTTCTTCTGTTGGCCCCTTGGTTAACATAAATTTAAATTTCATAGCATATCCTACCACACATCCTTTTAAGAAAATTTATTCACACTGTATCTGTAGTACTGGAGAACTTTTGAATGGATGAGGATGGCCTTGCATGCAAGGTTTTGTTTCACTATAAGTTTCTCACTATTTGACAATATATTTAACCTTAACAAATCAGACAATTTTTACTGTTCCCTATTTCACAATATGCTGATGTCCATATCAGGTAATGATCCATCAACTCACATAACATCTGGAAAGTTTTCTAAAGTGGATCCCAGGCAAGTTAGCTGAAGAGAGATTTGAACCAGATCTCTATCAGGGGATGTTATTCCTTCAGCCAGAAAGGGTACTATGCGGTTGTCCTGAGATTGAAATAAAAAGCAAGACTGTGATGGGAAAAACAAACAATTTCAAAGCTTTTGGGTTCATCTATAAACAGAATTAAGTGTAAGTGATGAAATCTGTTAGCTACCTTCTTTTTTGTCTCCAACAATACTGATAATGGAACAAAAACTGGCAGCCTAAGGAACAAACAGAAGATTCCTCCAGGTGAGCAGAAAGTTTCTGCACATTGTCACTACGCTAACCTGAAGAAGAGACAGGAAACAGGTGTCTAGATTCTGGACATAGCGTCGTATCTTGGACATGAGTTCCAGAGTCAGCAAGGCTGTCTCTACACCAGGAATCCTGTAAGAATGTCATTTTTATCTGTACTTTCTTTGACTGACAACCACTATTGTATATCAAAAACTTAAAAACGTGTGCAGAATAACCACCTTTTTCAGCTTTTATTAACTAGTTTCTCCTTTGGGACCTAGACTGAATATGTAAGAGGAATCCTTTCATCCAGGGTACACTTCTCAAGGGAAAACACATGCATACAAGTCCAGCTGACAAAGGGATAGGCAGGTCTCATCTAGCATACACACTGATATTTCTCTTAAAATAACTTGGAAAGATATGCTACTTCAGCTTGATTTTATATTCTGAACAATGTTAGACTCCACAAAAGAGCTGCAACTAAAATTCACCAGTTACTGAGGTAGCAGCAAAACAGCTGCAGGTATGAGCTAATATACAGAAACAAGCCTACTCACCCCCAGTCTTCCAACATATCTCTATCGTACTTATGAGCCAGGCACTGGTTCAGCAGAAGCCTGTTGTTTGCCATCTGAAAGTCCAGCACGGCCGTGAAATATTCTGTTTTGACCAGTTCTGCCACTGCTGCCTTTATCTCATCTTCTGAGCTCAGCACTGGGCAAAGAAGTGTCCAGAAAGTGTCAGCACACGCTACTGTTACAGGTGCAGCCTACTAATGACAATTTACGCTATGTCAGATCAGACGGCAAAAAGGACTTCGTAACATTTTAGAGTAAGTTTCCTTAGCGTTTTTATTAGCCTTTGTAGTCTTTCTTGGAAAGAAAATAAGTGACAGTTGCTTGGAGTAAATAAAAGTGAGAAGAAATAACTCTTCAGTCTACCCCACCTCCTGACATCTTGAGGGATAAAAACCTACAAGACCTTCTGATTCAGTCCAAACTCATTATGTGCACCTTCTCCCCTCTGCCTCCAGGTACCACCCCATGCAATGTTGCCTGTTGACACACATGCCCACACCTCAACACCGCCACACAACTCCACAAACTAAAACCATTTTTAGCATCAAGCGCCACTTCACCTGCACCAACAAAAACATTGTTTACGCCATCTCATGCACCTTCTGCCTAAATTTGCTTTACATCAACGAGACTGAATGCACACTCAGTAACCGCTTTAATGAACAGTTTATAGGAACTTATAGGCACTTATAGGAGCACCCCAGTCTCCTGTCATTTCAACTATCCGCCGCGCACATTGGACATCATTTGCGTGGTTTGGCAAATGAATGGTAACTCCACAGACCGCAAAAATATGGAGTCTTATTTCAATTCCCACTTCGGCTCCATGGCACCTACTGGACTTGACTTTAAACAGTAACTTCTTCTCCACCCACATCCCCCCTTTTCCCCTACCCCAGTTTCACCTTTGTACCCCTCTCCCCTTACTCCCAACCTTTTTCTTTGACCCCATCCAATACACCATTTTACTGGCTGTGGGCGCTCTCACCAATGTTCAGCAGTTTAATATATCCCACCGCCTACTAATTTCCCCCTTTCTTTTCCAGTCCAGCAGCCTTGGCAGGCCATCTTTTGTGCAGCTAAGTCACTTGTTTTATTCATTATCTGCTTGCATCCTCCTGACACAGGGGTAAAGCCACAAAACGTAGATGTGTTTTGTTTTATTTCTTCTCACTTCTCAGTCCCTTTTTGGCTTCAGTGATACTTGGAGGTGAGGGATGGGGGAACTGACCTAATACATACTAGGTCGTTACATCCAGGCATAGGAATAATTGGACCATCCAAAAATAGGTAGAAGAAATTGAAATTTTTCATTTTTTTTAAAAAGTAAATTTGTATCATCTCCTTGCAGAAAAAAAGTGAAACGAAGACATGAGATTTCAAAAGAATTCTGATGTAAAAAAAAACCACCCACAGCTACAATAAGAAACATGCTTGTCACAAGGGGATTTCTCTGGGGATGAAAGTGAATGCCAGTGTGCTCCTCCTGCCATACGACAACCATTCCCATCTCCATGAATTATGACAAGAATTGTCGTCAAAGTTTTCTCTGAACTATTTGTGAGATTACCATGTTCCGCTTTTTACTCCTGCCCACAAAAGTCACTTCAAACAATGTAGCATAACTACATGCTTAGCTGTTGGGTACCTGGAGCAGGTGGCATGCAAATAGCACACATACTGGGCAAGCCACACAGAATAACTGTTGCTGATTTTTGAACAGATTGTTTTGGGATGGACTTTTTCAGGGTGGCGGGAGAGGAAAGTCATATTTTGGCAGAAATTTGCCATAAGCCACCGTATCCCCATGCCTATCACTGGTTTAAGAACTGGTTTAGAAACTGTGGTATCGTCTTACCAGTGATCAGCTTTAAAGTTTTGGACAGACGACGGCAAGCTGTCTTGATATGTGGCATGTCTATGCTGAATGGTTCTTTCAAGATTTGAACCAGTGCAGGCAAAAGCACGACGGCACCTGACTGCAGTCCAGTCTCCTCCCCACAAAGCAGTTCCTGCCAACAGAAACAGTGCTGAACATTTTCAACATGTATGTATACACATATAGTGTACATATCAAGGTATATATAGTGTGCATATAAAAATTTATGTGTACACATATAGTGTACATATCAACGTGTCTATATTTTAAAATACCACAATGTATATGCCCAGGCACACAAACACACACATATACCAATGCTCTGGTGACACAACTATCAGCAAGAGCAGACTAGGGTAAGCGTTGGTCACAAATTCTGGTCTTCATGCCTGCAAGCATATTTCGTGTTCTGTCTGGTCGCGTCACTTGTTTTTAGTGACAACTGACCACCCTGATGCAGGCATGACTGCTGGTTCAACATGGTAGCTGACTCAACATACAAACAAGCAATAAACAAACATCATCCTTGTCCTTACTTCATACATTTCCTTCAGAAAGTCAAGAGCTGTTAAAGGCGTGATAGAGTTTCCCACAGGTTGTAACGCCCAGCACACGGCTGCAACTAAGGGAGGACACTCTGGTTGTGGCAAGCTATTCAAAAGCTGCTTCAACTGATCTGAAGGAGGAATAGAAAGGCTGAAGAGAAGGCGACAGATGCATGTCCGCAGTGAGCCCACAGTACACAAGGCCAGCAACAATTCAAAAACCTGCAGACAGAGAAAGAGAGAGCAAAGAAACAAATTGTGAAATAAAACAAATGTCATTTTTTAGCCAGTAAAACTGGTTCGAGTTTGATACTTACCAGATGCCATAAAATTACATGAGTCACTACCATTCCTACCTACCAGCACGTAGGGCAATTATCTCCCTTAACATACAGTCTGCTAAAAATGCAAATCTTTGTGCTTAGGTATTTACCTCCCCTGTCACTGCTAGAGGGCTCTGGGGCCGGGTGCACAGCGCTCGGGCTAACCTAGTGGGCTAAATATTGCCGCTAGAGCCTAGCAGCAAGCTACGTAGCTGACAGCTAAGCCTAACCCACAGCCGGGGTGCACGGAGCGATTTTAGCTGCAAGCTAGGGAGCTGTCTGCTAGCGCGACAAGCAGTCAGCTAAAGCCATGTGCTAAAAATAAATTCGGAAATTTCCGTACGTGGCTCGATATGTTATCCTCATACAATCGCTGCATGGGTTATCTAAAAGACACATTCTGCATTATGTGATGACACTGTATTTTAATTGTCCTTCATCTTATACTTTTTATGCACAATATATTACTGCACGTGCTGTTGTTCAAAAGAAAAATGTCATTATGCATGATTCCGCACTAGGCGTACCCACCTATACGCCGTTAAAACGTGTGTTATTTATTCTCGATCTCAAACTTCTGTCGGAGCCCGTAACCCTCGTAACCCTGCCCTCAGATGGTGGCTCCCCGTTACAAGAGATCCAGAACGGGCAGGGAGAAAAATCAAAGGGTGGGGTGGGGAGGTACGTGCTGGCCCGTAGTTAACCTTGCAGACCACCTTTGCTTCACACTGTTGTCATCGTTGTTTCTTCTAGACACTTGACAAACGAAGATAAGGTGCAAAGGCTAATTGAACCACAGTCCCTATACTGGGATGGGGAAGGAGGAAGGGAAAAGTGCGAACTTCTGACCTGCGGGGAACATGCATGGTCGCGCTCTGGGGATATTATTTAACACAATGTCAACATCAGCCGAGAAACTAAGACACGGGCCAGTTTTTCTAACGATGAAGATGTTGTGCTAGTTGAAGAAAGTAAACACGGACTGGAAAGCAAATTTCAGTCAAACCAATCCAAATCAACAACAACAACAACAATCTGCATGGGCAGCTGTACGTGTGTCGGTTGTAGTAAATGCTGTTTCTACGGTCAACATTAACATAAAAAAATCAGACGAAGTCAAAGAACTTTTGGGGAAAACTGGGCGGCGAGTCCAGAGTCCAGTTTAGGGCAAGAAAATACCCCCCCCCCCCAACAGGTGGAGGAAACCAAGAGGAAATGCCAAATATCGACCTCATGGCCGATATAGTTGAAGATTCTGATTTGATTGAAGGAGTTGCAGGCGGCATTGAAACTGGGCACTTACATCAAGAATGAGGTAGGTTTAACTAAATGTTTGTAATTTGAATAGCAAATACATATTGGGTCTGAAACAGTTTTCATTCAGTTTTCTTTAAATCTCAATATGTTGATTTGAATTTCAGTACTTTTACAGATATTAATTCCTTTTAAACAAATCATCTTTATGATGGTTGAAAATATATATATATATATGGCAATACTAAACTGCAGATTTTGTAACTGAAGTATGTACATTTCACATGTTATGAGAGGGAAGACTACTGTTTGTGCATCAATATTATTGTTTTTATATTATATTCAGTTAAAAACTATTAGTAGATACAAACATGTATCTACATCCATCCATACATATATTCATATATATGTATATCTGATACATGATGAATGAACCTTTCAACCTTAAGCCTAGTTGTGTTTAAAGTAACAGCCAGAATTTTCAATTCAGTAGTGATTTGGTTCATTTCAGAATGCGGCAGAATGTCTCCAGCTGTTCCAGACAGTGGGAGAGTGCTGGAAGTTATTGCTGACAACACTGGAATCCTATATCTGCCACCCAGCTGTACAAGCCTCCCACCTTCATCACAAACCAGCTGCAGCATCAGTTGTAGCTCAGCTGGGCATGACAAAATACATAATACAGGGTACGGGTGAGACGAGCATTCCCCAATACCCAGCATAAGTTTCTCCACTGCCACCAGTGAGTCGTCTCACTATATTGACTTACTGCAAATCTAATGGACATGAGCACTAACATCAACAAACTAAAACGACTACCACCATATCTTGGCATAGACAGAGGTCAGACATAGATAGACTGACAGAACCAAACATTGGGGTTGGAGAGAAAATTCCTATTTCCTATTAATCAATAAAGATGAGGAAATGGAAGAACTGAGAAAGGGTAGGAAAAAACAAAAACTCCTGCCATGTCTTGTGACTGGTTTAATTATGAACTTTACAGAAAATGAGGATTTATACAGTCATAATTTACAGTACTCTGATATAAGAACCATTGAAACATAAGCTTAAAAAAAACTGGTTTTCTTTAATGGTGTCAAAGTTCACTTTCACAGACAGTGAAGCTGGAAAAGTGTTTTTGGTTTCTCTCTGGTCATATACGTTATGTGACATAGTGACATACCCCACTTCACCCTTCCCAAGTACCTTCATATTTAAAGACAGTGGAAGTGTTTTTGGTTTCTCTCTGGTCATATACATTATGTGACATAGTGACATACCCCACTTCACCCTTCCCAAGTACCTTCATATTTAAAGACAGTGGAAGTGTTCCTAAGATATCAGATCAAGCACATTCAGCCTCCATAGCCTGGATGTTTGACACTGACTTCCAAATTCAAAGGTTATGTTCCCCAGAACTGAGATCAAAGAGATTAGTCTAGACCCATAGATCAGTAGGGTTTTTTTGTGGAGTGGTATAGGGGTTTGGTGCACTTTTCCATGGGATTTTTGCAATGCTCTTGGTTGTCATTCTTTCAGCAGCAAAGTAGCTACAGTATTCTTGTATTAAGTACTCCTACTCTTTGCGAAGTGACTTCTGTAGTCTATAAATTGTATAAATGAAAAAAAATTAAAACTGCTCACTTTCAATGAAAGGATAATGGTATATTTTAACAAAATTTGAAGCTAGTTCTGGCAATGAGGGCTATATTATCTACATCTATATCTTAGTACTGAAACTGGCACCAGCAAATGCCATCAAGGTGACAACAAATCTTAAATAGATGAACTGTACACAGAGTATCTAAGGAAGAGCATTATGCTCCGGGACAAACAAATGAAACATTCAGATTGAAATGGACATGTTGTAAAGTTGCAGCAAGATCCCTAAAGAAAATTCTTTTTCTGAACAGTCATTTGCTTTCTTGTTGGTCTGTGTTTCTTACTGCTGAAATGGCATCAAGGCCTACTTTGCTTTATAACAACTGTAGTAACTCAGGGGGACAATCTACATGACATTGCTTAGTTCGTAAGAAGAACCTTAGTTTTCTGTGTTAAGTGTTTATTTTGAAATGTTTTCTGCTATTGTAAAAGCCTGCATGAAGTTCCATATTAAAACTTTATGTATATTTTTTGCTTCTAGGACAGCGTAGAAAATTAATCAGCATAAACACAATGAACCACAAACTTGGGTTATGGCCAAATTATTATATTAATAGAGGAGAGGAGGTAAAGAAGACTACAGCTGCAGCAGAATATGGAAGCGAGGTCAGTTGTTCTTAGGACTGATCACAACTATAAGTTTCACTTAAGTTTCAAGTTATTTCTTCAAAAAAGTTATAATTAAGTACTTTATTAACATTTAAGTAAATTAAGATTTATTGGTGAAAATGTATACTATGTTAATCTTTTTTATTATTTTGGTAAAAAAAAGTATGACATATTCATTACACTCCAATCAGCTAAGTACCAGTGTGAATAGTTTGCTTAAAAGCAGTTCAGGAGTGAGGATCATCTTTAATTAGGGCACACAGTTGCCCAAGTCATGTATGTGACACAAAGCACACTGTAACAAAATTTCTACAAGTGATTGTTTTAACATCCTGGGTTTTTTCTTTGTGACACTTTTTTTTACTTCATTTGCACTGTATATTAAAAAATTCAAATATTCTTGATTTTTGTTTGCTGAGCAGCTAACTGTGCTATTAAAAATATCTTTAGCCTTCCCAATGTGTTCTGTCACTGTACATTAATGGAGAAGACTGTAAATAAGTAAGTAGGAACTAGGAAGTGAAGTGCATATCAGGGTGGGGTTGCTCAAGACAATTGTAGTTGCTGCCACACCTGGGACTGTTGTCATAGCACAGGCTTAATGCTGTGCTTTCCGCGTGTGTTTACAGATTTGTGCTCGTTTTATATATGAGCCTGAATTTGTATTTGACTCCCATCCACTGCTGCCCAGACATTGCATGGGTAACCCGCTCCTTGCATAGAACTTTCTCTGCTGTCTACTGGCGTCTTCGTCGGAAAATGAATGTACTGTCCGTCTCGAGAGCACAGCGCGTTGGTCACGGTCAGTCACTCTTGCCGCAGTTAGCTTGTGCAACTGGAACGTGTAGTTGTTATCTGAATGCTGCCCGTCGCGTAAAATCCCAGTGCTGTTATAGCACCTGCAAATGTGTAGTGATCCCTTTTGTTTACATTCGTATTCCAGATCGGCTCGAAGAACATCGACGATACGATTTACGTCGTTTCTTCTAAATCCAAACTGTTGGTACAGTTCGTCGTCACGGTAATTAGCGATCGGATCAAAACGTTCTCTGTAAGCTCGTGCCGTGTGCCTTTTATAACGTCGCTGGTACAATCGGTATACGATTTCGGCCATGTTGATTTCGAGTTAACCTTCGGGCTAAGAGACTTAGCGGTACTCGGACCACCGCTAAATTTTCGGGGCTAAACTAGCAGCCAGCTAGCGAAAATCGCGCTCGTGCACCCCAGGTTAAACTAGCGGCGTGCTAAGCTGCTCGGTTTAGCAGACAGCTAGGGTTTAGCCCCGCTGCTAGGCGCTAGCGGCCGCTCTGTGCACCCGGCCCCTGATGTGATAATCTGCATGTTCTGAACTCAGCAGTCATTCTTTACCTATGTGACTGAACTGAATATATTACAGCAGGGAAGATGGAGACATTTTGCTTCATGACACCTGGGGAGCACATGTAAGAAGGAACTAATTTTACTACAAAAAACTGGTGCAACGATTTAGACTGGCATGTGGCAGTCGTCTCTGGGAGGGCAGGTATCTGAATTGGTCTCCCCAAAGACATCAGAGCCAAGAGACAGAGCCAAGATCAGGCTGTCCAAACGTAGTTCAGAAGGGTCTGCCACGGTCACCACTGCCTGCACTCTGCTATGGGGAAGGAACCGCATCAGCAGGTGAAGACATTTTTGTGAGGGTGTCACCTCCAACTTTGTGAGGTTGATCAACCACCGTAGACGTCAGAGCCATGACCCTAACATCTGCGGTGAGGTCAACAACACTGGGGGTGACAAACATGTCTGCTTCACTGAGGCACTGGAGATTCTGGAGGAACAACAAAGACTCACCTGCATATCATTAAAAAAAAAGCAATACTATCCTTCTTCTGGGCCATGAATGTCACAAACGTTTTCGTGCACTAAAGCACCTAAGCGTGACCTACAGCTCGAGAAGACAGATTTGGCAATGACAGGGAAGAGGTCAAAAGAAAGGAAAGGGGTAGGACCACTGGCTGACTCAGACACATGCAGCGTCTGAGAAATGTCATGCACAGTTGTATTCACAGGATAAACAA
>SMGT01009895.1:31321-59923 GCA_004794575.1 Lanistes nyassanus | reverse complement strand
TGAACATTTGCGGATAAACTGATGACGCAGCTATACGTCCCGTTTATTCAAACAAAAATAGAGATTACTGGACATAACTACTTAGTTCCACGACAGGATAAGCTCTAGAAGCCACATGATTCTGTTTATTTGTTTCTTACAGGGAAAACCCACATCATTTCTGTGATGGCAGTCACTTTCATGTTTTCAGTAGAGGGGAGGTCACCTCAAACTGTTAATATATCAAATCTATTGAGATTTCGTCTGCATGATCCTTTAAAGCATTGCAGTCCCTCACAGCACCTATCAAGGCCGAAAATACTGCAACCTTCATTTAATTTCCTGCACTGCAACAGAATTGAAAATCTGACAAACAAAGAATTACACCCACCAGTCCACCCATGAACACAAAGGCAAGCGTCTTTGCACCAGCTCACACACTCCATTACTGTAAAACACACAAACACACACACCATAACACACTGTTTACATTATAAAACTGCAATAATCACCAAATTTTAACAATTGTAATAGTGTCTTTTCCTCACAGACGTGTTTGTATACAATAATTGGTACTTTTTAACAATGTATTATATTTTTTAAAAAATATATTGAATATAAAACTGCAAAATTGTGCGAACTCTTGTACACAACTTACTTGTGCATCTGCCCGTGACAACTGGCCCATCACAGCCAGAACAACGATTACCACGGGCAGTAGTTTTGTCATCTGCAAATATTACAGATCCAAAAGATCAGGCTAAGCTGCTGATACTAAAGAGGAACAGGTGATAGAAAGGCGGTTACTTTTAACAGGTAAATCGTTTGTGGTATACTGGATTAAACATTCGGTGAGTTTTGAGATGTCTTAGCCTGCAATGGGACAGGAGCACTGGTGCCGTGAAACGTAAGAAAAAAGAACGTTTTCTGGTAAAAATTGCAGATAAAAAGGTTTAAGGAGGATTTGAAGATTTATAATCAAAGCTGAACTTGTACGTACTTATAAAGCTGCTAATATTACAGATTTTTAAATAAAAAATGATGGACACCTCTTTCTCCCTTCTCTCTCTCTCTCTTTCTGATATTCACCCAGTTTGTGGCGGAACGTTCAGCAACCAGTAACACACAAACACAGAAACTCTCTCTCTCTCTCTCTCTCTCAAATGAACGAGCACAGTCACCCGATTATGGTCAGCTGTGGCCTATGGCCATATCGTTTACTTGGAGGTGCGAGCCAAATTATGGGAAAGTAAGCTAAGGAGTGTGTTGTCGGTGCATTTTAATAAACTTGTAAAACTTTCGTCTTAAATACATCAAGTTATAAAACGCAAATAGCAGTAAATACTCTACTGAACCCTGCAGCAATAAAAGCGTTTGTTTTTTTTCGTCTTTACCCCAACGCATCTGTTTTCACGTCGACATCACCGTGCGTCTCTACCGTTCCGCGACATCACATAACCACCAGCTCTGCTACAGCTTTCTCCTCCAAATCTCTGTTTCAAAGTTGTTGCTCGGACAATCAGCTAAGTGTGTGACTGTGTCGGCACACCCTCCCACTAATTTTTCCTTTTAAGTCAGAGGATGTCGTCACCTCATTTTTCGTAACTTCATTCGTTTCAGCGTTTTGTTTAGTTTAATAAATGCGATAAACGCTGCCTATGTCTTTTTTGATTGAAAAAGAAAAAACGTAGATTTCTGTAATCACATCACCTTCGTCATCTTTCTTGTACTTTACGCCTGAATACGTTACAATCACAAAGACACTCCAATACCCACCGGTATTTTCAACCTCCCTCGCTGACCGGGCGATGGACAGTTGTTAAAGATCAAACAAAGCATTTTTGCCGTAGAGAATTTGCAGTCGAAAATAGAAAAAAGCTCACAGTCTGTTTACACACATCTGATGTTAAAAGTACTAGGCGGGTCGTTCCGACGGGAATCATTGCTGACATTGTATACTGTAGATCCTAGTGTTTAATATGCCCTTGCAAAGTATATTGCTGTATGTTGATATTGTTTTCTGCCATGCTCACATATGTATGTGTTCGCGCCCGCGCACGTGTGTGCATGTGAATGTGTGTATATGCGTGCGACTGCGCGCGCGTGAGGTCGTGTGTAATAAAGGAATGACGTTTTGTTTTGAACGTGTGCGCATCAGCTGATGACGCAGCTATACGTCTCATTTATTCATACAAAAATAGAGATTACTGGACATAAGTACTTAGTTCCAAGACAAGAAAAGCTCTAGAAGCCCCATCATTCTGTTTATTTGTTTCTTACAGGGAAAACCCACATCATTTCTGTGCGCACCGTCACTTTCATGTTTTCGGCAGAGGGGAGCTAATCTCAAACCGTTATTATTTCACGTCCAGTGAGAATTTGTCTGCATGCTCCTCTATAAGTGCCTCGCACATGAACGCATTGCAGGCCTTCACAGCACCTAATAACGTCCATAGTACCGCAGTCCTCATTTAATTTTTTGCACTGGAACAGAAATGAACATCTGAAAAACAAAAAATTACACGCACCAGTCCACCCATGCACACAAAGGAAATCGCCTTTGCACAAGCTCACACACCCCATTACTGTAATAAACCACCTATTGTGCACATTCTAACACTGCAATAATCACCAAATTTTAACAATTGTAATCATGTCTTTTCCTCACTGACACGATCATTGAGAATTGGTCTGCAGGCTCCTCTTTCGATTCCTGGCCAGATAAAGCATTGCAGGTTTTCACAGCACCTAAAAACGTCTGTAGTACCGCAGTTCTCATTTAATATCTTGCACTGGAACAGAAATGAAAATCTGACAAACAAAGAATTACACGCACAACTCCACCCATGCACACAAGGGCACCCGTCTTTGCACGAGCTCACACACCCCATTACTGTAATAAACCATCTTTTGTGCACATTCTAACACTGCAATAATCACCAAAATTTGACAATTGTAATCATGTCTTTTCATCACTGACATGTTTTTTATTCTACAATACAACAATTGCTACTGTTTAACAATGTATTTTTAAAAAATTTAAATATATTCAATAGAAAAGTGCAAAATTTTGCGAGCACTTGTACACAACTTACTTGTGCATTTGCCCGTGACAACTGACCCATCACAGCCAGAACAACTATTACCAGGGGCAGTAGTTTTGTCATCTGCAAATATTTCAGATCCAAAAGACCGGGCTAAGCTGCTGATACTAAGGAGGAACACGTATAATAGAAAGGCAGTTACTTTGAATAGAAAGGCAGTTACAGTTTGTGCTAAACAGGATTATAACCCACGGGCATCACTGCACTGGAAAAGTGGCAGCCGGTGTATGTTCGTAGCGGTTACTTTGAATAGAAAGGCGGTTACAGTTTGTGATATACAGGATTAAGCCTTCTGTATGTTGCAAGATGTCTTACCCTGACGTGGGACAGGAACACTGGGGCGGGGAAAGATAAGAACAACCTTTTCTGCTAAAAATTGCAGATAAAAATAAAGAAAACTTTTGTGGATGTTTCCAGACGACTTGACAATGGGATATAATCTTTCTTCAGACTGGTTAAGTTATCCAGTGTTCTATTAAGGCAGTACAACCTTCTGAAAAAGCGCAGAAACTGGCAGAAAACTCTAAGGTGCCACTCTAAAAAGATTAGGTAATGAGGTCTCGGGGAGAGAGGCGAGGGTGTTTCCGATGAAGGACGGGTTAAGGAAAGATTGGGGTTTATTCTTTTAGAATAAATAAAAACTCAAAAAAAAGAGAAAGGCTGGCAGTGTAAGAGAACTCTCCAGCACTTTGGAGAACTTTGGTAAGTCAAGGCAGAAATTTCTGCAAAACACGGCAGCAATACCTTTTTGGAATCAATAACAATTTGAAGAATGGATTCCTAGCATCGTGATAATGTTAGATGTGTTACAGTTTTCACGTGGTTCATCAGATTTTTTTTTGAAATTGCTGAAAAAACAGCATATCTGTCTAGTTTGCTGAGCCATCGTTAAGCTCTAAAATGCTTTGGCGACTGTAAAACTGGCAAAAGGACAAAACAACTATCTTGCACTTTTGTCTACAACCACATAGTGCTCAAGCCGCTTACAGCGAAAGTTTCTAGAAGTGTAAAGCCACAGAGTATATACCGTATTTTGTATTTTATTTTTTAGTTGATCAAACATCTGGGAGGCCATATACTAGGGTTTAAGGAGAATTGTTAGATTTATTTATAATCAAAGCTGAAGTTGTACGTCCTTGTAAAGCTGCTAATTTCATGGCTGTTTAAGCTGCATTCTGGCAATATAATTATATGGTTGCTAAGTCTATCCCAAAACTACAGTTCACTGGAAATGTGTGAATCAGATGGTATTTACCATTTATTCTCACTTTTCCTTAATCGGGTTGGTTCTGTAAGAATTTAGTATTATAAGCACCTTACTTGGTTACCGAAGAATCCTTCTAGCATTTCATTTAAGTTTGCTGACAAGCCTGCAATACTTACCTTAAGGTGTGTATACAAGAAAGACAGCTAAGTGTTGTTTTCCAAGTCGTTGAATATGAGTGAAATTACTCTTTTCTTGACGGACGCTATATAGTGTAGAAAGGGACGTCCCTGGTCTTATGATTGGTGACTTTAAAATATATTCAGAGTTAAAATAATTAACTGATCGGCAGCTGTATTTTTGTTCCTAGTATTCAGTCTTCTTTGTTAACAAAAATCTCCATGTTTGGACCATAGCTGACTAAGACACATAGAACATAAGCCTTGTGTTCAGCAAGGCAGTTTCATTAACTTTTCCATTGTCAAGTTTTCCATCTGACACTTCGACAGTCATTTCTAATATCTTTGAGCCTTTCGTGCACAAGTGATAACACGTGCTCCATTACTGATTAAACGTACGTTCCCATTTAAAGAAATCTATAGGACCGCTGAACTTTTGAACATTTGAATGTTAAATTTAATAGCCACGAGAACCAATTATTTGTGGTTTTATTTATGTAGTAGACTTCCGACGTTCGTCCAACAGACCAGCCCGTTAACAACAAAACAGGTCTCATATTATTCATAATTTAATTCTTAGCTGTAATATTAATGAGGTGGCAAAAATAAATTACAGATTTTTAAACTGATGGAATCCTCTGTCACAACTGGGAGATATCTTTTTGCTCTTGACGGGTCGTCTTCTCTGCTCGTTCACACGACCACCATCAAGAGTGTGACATATGCGTAGGTGGAACTATCACTGTATTTCTAAAGTTGATTAATATGATTTCTTTATCATATGGCCGAGCCCCCACCACCTACAGTTTTCCATAAAGAACAACAATAGACCGTAATACAGTCAACACAAAAAGAAGAATGTATTGTTGATAGAAACAGCGAGTATTTACAATGCAGACAATATATGTTACAACTCGTTTCAAATCTAGGGCTCCCGCAATTTCCTTCTGTTTGATCTAGGTCTACTATAACATCAAATACCAACCTACATCACCCGCCTCGCCATTAAAGGGAAACTTAACCCTAGACTCAATTTGAGATGAATTCATAGATATTGATATTGTGAGTCTTGTCAGCCACAAATTTCAAGCTGTTTCGGTACTATTTCCATACAATCCAAGTTTTAATTTCGGTAAATAGTGGTACACGGACGTCGCCATGTTTTGGTACTCTTTCGCGAATGAAAGCAAAATATCGCTGCTGTTGTCTGGTCTGGTGACGTTAGTTCCCCAGAAGCATTCTTCAACATGCCACAGTACAAAGCGTTCGGCTGTTTCAACGAACAGTGCAAATCGTTTAATGTAGACGGAAGCCAAGTTGGATCGTCGTGCGTAAGAGTATAAATGGCACAAATCGCACCTCGTGTGCGAGGGCCATTTTACGAGGGAGTGCTTTGAAGGCACCTACGAAAATGATGTGGCTGCTTCGCTTGGCTTCAAGACTTTGAAGAAAAAGTCAAAGAATGAGCCATTCCGACAATTATCAATACAAAGTGTGCCAATGTAAAAGGCATTGCAGTAAGGCAAGACCGGACGGAAGCTGAGCCTGAGAGTGAGAACAGACGATTACAGCTGAGAGCGAAAAGACAGACAGCGCGGGTAAAATAAAAAAATTAACATTTTTACTTTTAAACAACTAATGGTAATGATATAAAATATTACGGTTTTTAATCATGATATAATTTGTATGAAGTGTTATTTATTTTATTTAAGTAAATATAGGAAATACTTAAATAGGTTTAAACAAATAATGCATACAGTATGGTTGATTTGTTAAAATATGCCATATGTATGGCCTACAAGGCCTGTATAGCAATACAAAGTACTTGAAAACAAACGCATGTATATGCATGCATGTGTGCACGGACACACCCGTACACACAACAAAGGACACCTATGTAAATATAATAGTCACAACAGCACTCGTCGTCTTGCTCAGTATCGGTACTTTCCGTGTTTTGTAGTTCTTCCTCCTTGTGTTCTGGGTCATAAGTGTAAGCTACAACTCCCAGATCCATAACGGAAATTATCTTGCGAATGTTCGCGATGTCACTAACAAAAGCGTCTGCCCGATATCTGTGACGATGCTGCTTTGAGTGCTGTCGGCTGCGGGCTGCAGTAGCTGTCTCCCTGCCTGGGTAACTGACGTCACTCATCAAGGCAACATGGCGGCTTCCATGGAAGGCCGATGAGCGGCATGAAAAGCTGGGAACAGTTCTTTTGTAGCTTGAACTTTAGGGTTAAAAAGACTCACAACATCAACATTCATCAATTCAAGACAGGTTACTTCTAAGGTTAAGTTTCCCTTTTAAACACAATGACAAACACGTACCTCAATCTCGCCTTTGCATACGAAAAAAGAATGACCACGGGATGGACAGCACTCACAGAACACAACACTCGTTCCCGAATGCTTCTTACAGTCCGCACGACAGTCTGTACGTTGGAGCGCTCCTTCCTTGGATATGTTCACCAGTAGATACCCTGAAGACCTCTTGAATACCTCCACGTAACAGCAGACTTCGAAGCTGACGATCACACACAGAGGATATGACGTTTTCCAAAGGCTGACACACAGCCAGCCCATTGAGCTCACCCCAAGAGCTCGGTTACAGGCAGCCTCCTTGTAAGGCTGGACCTTCGCCCCCTGCTTCAGACAGTTGTCTTATCTGCGGTCTTCGGTCTCCCTCCTTTACGTTCTGCAGTCCTCTCCCGCCCGGTCAGCGTAGAGGTTTCCCACAGCAGAGGAACACGTGCTAGAGTCACACCCCAGTCTGGAAGAATCGCACACCCTCGCAGAGTCCCTTGCGCTATGCAACTGATCTACTCAAGCCACGTGCCGTTGATACTAGACTTCCACACGTCTAGTACAACGAGACACCTCAATTCTGCAGCCGAATCATTCAGCCTTCAGCAGAGTTGTACCGCAAGACACGTACGTCTCCTCACAACAGCTCTTCTTCACAGGAGTTCAGGCTAAAGATGCCCTCACTGTAGAGTTGGCTGAAGATGTCCTCTCACAGGATACTTGGGCAGAAGACGTTCTCTCACAGGAGATTTGGGCAGAAGATAATTTGACTGACTAAACCAGTCCTTTTATTCTCAACTTTCGTCCATAGATTCTTTCACTCACACGCACGTGGTCAACAAGATAGTTACATATCAGGCCAGAGACAGCAGAAGCCACACCCCGTGTCAACTACTAGAAAAAGCCCCTAAGTGGACACCTAGAGTGGACATAGCTACCCCATTCCCTTCCTGGTTGTTTACACCCATCGGCTACATCAAAGCCCCTGGTGCTCGATACTACGCATCAGCAGCTTCCGCCAGTTACGTAATCCTCCCCTGTCCCTAACCCACATCTGGCCAGCACCCCCGATCATAAGTGTGAACAGAGACCTAACCTGGGCTGGTGATGACGTGAGCTACCAGATGGCGGCTTGAACAAGGGGATAATAGACCTTAATTAGGGCCGGTAGTCGAGGATGGATCACACCTGGAATCTATGGTGTAATCTCCTTGACCCACCAGACCCCAAAACGTGACACCTCTTTCTCCCTTCTCTCTTTCTCTCTCTTCCTGATATGCACCCAGTTTGCGGCGGAACGTTCACCAACCAGTAACACACAAACACACACACACACTCTCTCTCTCTCTCTCTCTCTCTCTCAGGCGCTAGTCTTCACACAGCTAACCCTCGGTACACAACGTATGCATACAGAGAATCCATGTTAAATGTAATCAGCCCGCTCACTAAGCGCGTGTTGACAACTAGGATTCACGACAAACACAACAAAGGACAAATACATGAAATTCTCAAGGTGCAAATTATAATTAATAGTGTTTAAAATGACTCTGCAAAGATAATTCCTCTTTTTTGATATTGTGTGCTTCCGTGCTCACATATGTGTGTGTTCGCGTCCGCGCACGTGTATGCATATGTCTGCGACTGCGCGCGCGTGAGTTCGTGTATAATAAAAAGTGTGACGCTTTGTTTTTGACGCAGCTTGTTTTGAACGTGTGCGCATCAACTGATGATGCAGCTATGTGTCTCGTTTATTCAAACAAAAACATAGATTACTGGATATAAGTACTTAGTTCCAAGACAAGAAAAGCTCTAGAAGCCCCATCATTCTGTTTATTTGTTTCTTACAGGTAAAACCCACATCATTTCTGTGCGGACGGTCACTTTCATGTTTTCGGTAGAGGGGAGGTAACCTCAAACCGTTATTATTTCACGTCCAATGAGAATCTATCTGCATTTTTCTCTATAAGTGCCTGACACGTGAAAGCATTGCAGGCCTTTACAGCACCTAATAACGTCCATAGTACCGCAGTCCTCATTTAAGTTTTTGCACTGGAACAGAAATGAAAATCTGACAAACAAAGAATTACAAGCACCAGTCCACCCATGCACACAAAGGCACTCGTCTTTGCACGAGCTAACACACCCCATTACTGTAATAAACCATCTATTGTGCACATTCTAACACTGCAATAATCACGTATTCTACAACACAATAATTGCCACTGTTTAATAATTTATTAAAAATTTTAAAATATATTGAATATAAAAGTAAAATTTGGCGAGCTCTTGCACACAACTTACTTGTGTATTTGCCCGTGAGAACTGTTCCAACCAATCCAAAAGTCCAGACTAAAGAGGAACACGTGTAAAAGAAAGGCAGTTACTTTAAATAGAAAGGCAGTTACTGTTTGTGATATACAGGATTAAGCCTTCGGTGCGTTTTAAGATGTCTTACCCTGACGTGGGACAGGAACACTGGTGCGGGGAAAGAAAAGAAAAAAACAACAACCTTTTCTGCTAAACATTCCACATAAAAATAAAGAAAACTTTGTGGATGTTTCCATACGACTTAACATTGGGACAAGAAAAGCTCTAGAAGCCACATGATTCTGTTTATTTGTTTCTTACAGGGAAAACCCACATCATTTGTGTGCGCACCGTCACTTTCATGTTTTCAGTAGAGGGGAGGTAACCTCAAGCAGTTACTATTTCATATCTTTTGAGATATCGTCCGCATGCTCCTCTAACGCATTGCAGGTCCTTACAGCACATAAAATGGCATTAAATAGTGCAACCTTGATTGAATTTCCTACACTAGAACATCAATGAAAATCTGACAAACAAAGAATTACACCCACCAGTCCACCCATGCACACAAAGGCAAGCGCCTTTGCATTAGCTCACACAACCCCTTACTGTAAAAACAAAAACAAAAATAAAAAACATACTGTGTACATTCTAACACTGCAATAATCACCAAATTTTAACAATTGTAATAGTGTTTTTCCTCACAGACATGTTTTTCATTCTACAATACAACAATTGCTACTGTTTAAAAATTTATTTTAAAAATTTTTAAATATTACAATATATTCAATAGAAAAGTGCAAAATTTGGCGAGCACTTGTACACAACTTACTTGAGCATTGGCCCGTGAGAACTGACCCATCACACCCAGAACAACGATTACCAGGGAAAGTAGTTTTGTCATCTGCAAACATTTCAGATCCAAAAGACCAGGCTACGCTGCTGATACTAAAGAGGAACACGTATAATAGAAAGGCAGTTACAGTTTGTGATATACAGGATTAAGCCTCCAGTGTGTTTTAAGATGTCTTACCCTGACGTGTGACAGGAGCACTGGTGCCGTAAAAGAAAACAACCTTTTCTGCTAAAAATTGCAGAAAAAAAGAAAACTTTGTGGATAAAATCTTTCTTCAGACTGGTTAAGTTATCCAGTGTTCTATTAAGGCAGTGCAACCTTTTGAAATCCGCAAGAAAACTCTAACGTGCCACTCTAAGCAGATTATGTAATGACGTCTCGGGGAGAGAGGGGAGGGTGTTTCCGAGGAAGGACGGGTTGGGGAAGGGTTGGTGGTGGAAGTTAGAGAAGGGCAGGGTTGGAGGGGTAAGGCTTAAGATTATGACGTTTTGGGTCAGACTGCTTTAAAACAATTTTGACTTTTTCATGCTCTTTATTCGAAGAAAAGAAAAACATATCCGCCAGGTCATCTGGGTAGTGATTATATAAGGACGTTTACTTAGTCTCAGAAAATTGTCCAATGTGCAGTAAAACTTTACTAAACTCGGCAGATGTTTCCAGATAACGATAAGGACTTGGCAGAATTCAAGTTTCTAGGAAAGTCCGGCCACAAAAGCCTTTAATGAATTAACCACAAATGTGTCCAGATCCTGATATTACTTTGTAGAAGATGGAAACCGAAGATTCTATAATTGAAATTGTTCAGACCAGAGTTCAGCTTTGTGGAAAGCATGACACGAAAGCAGTTCCGAAACAGACTGGTATAGGAAAATGCCTTTCTTTTAGAATAAATAAAAACTCAAGGCAGAAATTTCTGCAAAAGAATGGCAAAGCACTGCAGCAATACCTTTTGGAATCAATCAGAATTTGAAGAATGGAGTCCTAGGATCTTGATAATGTTAGATGTGTTACAATTTTGACGTGGTTCGTCAGATCTTTTTGGAATTGATGAGAACACAGCATATCTGTCTAGTTTTTTGAGCCATCGTCAAGCTTGCTTTAAAATGCTTTGGCGACTGTAAAACTGGAGAAAGGGCAAAACAACCATCTTGCAGTTTTGTCTACAACCACATAGTAATCAAGCCACTTACAGCCAAAGTTTCTAGAAGTGTAACGCCACAGAGTATATACCGTATTTTGTATTTTGTTGTTGTTGTTTATCAAACATCTGGGAGGCCATTTACTAGGGTTTAAGGAGAATTGTAAGATTTATAATCAAACTGAAATTGTACGTCCTTCTAAAGCTGCTAATTTCGTGGCTGTTTAAGTTGCATTCTACCAATATAATTATATGGTTGCTAAGTATATCCCAAACCTACAGTTCACTTTAAATGTATGAGTCAGATGGTATTAACCATTTATTATCACTTTTCCTACTCGGGTTGGTTGTGTAAGAATTCAGTACTATCAGCACCTTACTTAATATCCGAAGAATCCTTCTAGTTTTTCATTTAAGTTTGCTGACAAGCCTGCAATAGGTAAGATACCCATGTCAAAGTTAATAACGATTAGAATTTATAAAAATACTTACTTTAAAAGTATATATACAAGAAAGACAGCTAAGTGTTGTTTTCCAAGTCGTTGAATATGAGTGTAATTACTCTTTTCTTGAAGGCCACTATATAGTGTAGAAAGGGACGTCCCTGGTCTTATGATTGGTGAGTTACAGATAGATTCAGAGTTCAAATATTTCACTGATTGGCAGGTGTATTTTTGTTCCTAATATTGACTCTGCTTTGTTAAAAAATCTCCCTGTGTGGATCAAAGCTGACTGAGACACAGAGAGAACATGAGCCTGGTGTTCAGCAAAGGCAAATTCATTAACTTTTCCATTCTCAAGTTTTCCACCTGACACTTCGACAGTCATTTCTAATATCTTTGGGAATTTCGTGCACAGATGATAACACATGCTCCATTACTGATTAAACGTAGGTTCCCATTTAAAGAAATCTATGGAACCGCTGAATTTTTGAACTTTTGAATGTTAAATGTAATAGCCATGAATACCAATTATTTTCTGGTTTTATTTCTTTAGTAGACTTTCGACTTTCGTTCAACAGGCCAGCCCGTTAACAACAAAACAGGTCTTATTTTATCCATAATTTCATTATTATCTGTAAAATTACAGGTGACAAAAATCAATTACAGATTTTTAAATATAAAATGATGGAATCCTCTTTCTCCCTTTTCTCTTCTCTTCCTGATATTCACCCAGTTTGCGGCGGAACGTTAAGCAACCAGTAACACACAAACACACACGAACACACACGTGTGTTTAGTTTAAAAATGCGATAAATGCTGGCTATGTATTTTTGATTGAAAAAGAAAAGGTAGATTTCTGTCATCACATCAACGTCATCATCTCTCTTGTACTTTACCCCTCAAAACATTACAATCACAATGACAGTCCAATACCCACCGGCATTTTCAACCTCCCTCACCCACCCGGCGATGGACAGTTGTTAAAGATCAAACAAAGCATGTTTGCCTTACAGCGTTTGCAGTCGATAATAGAAAAATAACTCATATTCTGTTTACACAAATCTGGCGTTGAAAGCACTTGGCGGGTCGTTCCGACGTGAATCAGTTTTTAATAGGTCACACATCTGTTAGGTCACAAATAAGTGACTGGCAGCTAACGCCTTCCTACCCACCCACCACCCGCTCGCTCAGTCACTGTGTCTGTGAGAGGGTTGTTTTGGGGAATACAGAGAAAAGGTGAATTGTGGTCATGACTACCTGGGGCCACCAAATCTGAACATATATTCAGAAGCAGTTTTCGATCACGCAGGGGGGTGGAGGTGGGTGGGTGCGAGCTGTTTTCTGGCCGGACGCTGCACCAGACCTTTCAAAGGGTACTGCGGACCCATAAAGACTCGCGCAGATGGCTTGTCTGGTTTCCAGGCGCCGGAAGGTGGACCGCGGACAAAAAAGACCGTTATCCCCCACTTCCGCCTTGCTCTTCTCAACAAACTGGAGTGTCTGGGTGCAGGGGGCGACACAGGATTGACTACAAGAAACAGCGAGCAAACAGGTGAAAGGTAAGAAAGAGCGAAAGGCTTGTGTTCGTGCAAATCCACCGAAAGTATAACGCGGACAATAAGACAAATGTGTGTGAGGCGCGATCCCGATTCAGGTACTAGTGGTTTCTGCGAAGGGCCTTACGAGGGACATGTTTTTAAAATGTATGTTTGTAAGTCCAGCAAACTGGGACAAGAAAAATATATTTGTATCATCATTGTATACTGTAGTTTCTGGTGTTAAATATGCCTCTGCAAAAATAATTGCTCTTTGTTGATATTGTGTGCTTCCGTGCTGACATATGTGTGTGTTCTCGCCCGCGCAGGTGTGTGCATGTGAATGTGTGTATATGTGTGGGACTGCGCGCACGTAAGTTCGTGTGTAATAAAAGTATGACGTTTTGTTTTCGATACAACTTGTTTTGAACGTGTGCGCACAAACTGATGACGCAGCGATACGTCTCTTTTATTCAAACAAAAATATAGATTACTGGATATAACTACTTAGTTCCAAGACAAAAAAAGCTCTAGAAGCCCCATCATTCTGTTTATTTGTTTCTTACAGGTAAAACCCAGGCAGGCCGTCACCTTCATGTTTTCGGTAGAGTGGAGGTAACCTCAAACCGTTATTATTTCACGTCCAATGAGAATTTGTCTGCATGCTCCTCTATTAGTGCCTTGGAGGTGAAGGCATGCAAGGCCTACACAGCACCTTATATCGTCCATAGTACCGCAGTCCTCATTTACGTTCTTGCACTGGAACCGAAATGAAAATCTGAAAAACAAAGAATTACACCCACCAGTCCACCCATGCACACTAAGGCAAGCGTCTTTGCACGAGCTCACGCACCCCCTTACTGTTAAAAACAACAACAACAAAAACAACAACAAAAAAGATACTGTGTACATTCTAACACTGCAATAATCACCAAATTTTAACAATTGTAATAGCGTTTTTCCTCACATACATGTTTGTATTCTACAATACAATAATTGATACTGTTTAACAATTTATTAACAATTTAAAAAATATTTTAAATATAAAACTGCAAAATGCTGCGAGCACTTGTACACAACTTACTTGTTCATCTGCCCGTGACAAATGACCCATCACAGCCACAACAACGATTACCAGGGGCAGTAGTTTTGTCATCTGCAAATATTTCGGATCCAAAAGACTGGGCTAAGCTGCTGATACTAAAGAGAAACGCGTGATAGGCAAGCCTGCAATAGGTAAGATACCAATGTCAAAGTTAATAGCGATTAGAATTTATAAAAATACTTACCTTAGGATATGTATACAAGAAAGACAGCTAAGTGTTCTTTTCACAGTCGTTGAATATGAGTGAAATTACTCTTTTCTTGACACCCACTATATAGTGCCGAAAGGAACGTCGCTGCTCATATGATTGGTGAGTTACAAATAGATTCAGAGTTCAAATATTTCACTGATTGGCAGCTGTATTTTTTGTTCCTCATATTGACTCTGCTTTGTTAAAAAAAATCTCCATATGTGGACCAAAGGTGACTGAGACACAGAGAAGATGAGCCTTGTGTTCAGCAAAAGCACGTTACAGCTGTAATTCACTGGAGCCAATCAAATGACGAGCTCTGTTTCTGATATGTAAGAAGCGGAGCCAATCAAATGGGGAGCTCTATTTCTCAGACCCTTGGGGGAGGGGAGCGGGAAAGGGAGCAAGAGGTAGGGTGTTTCGTGAGGAGGTGGGTTTAGGGGAAGGGTAAGGGGTGGAGGTTAGGGGGTGTAGGGGGTTATAGGCAGCAAAGATTTAAAGCAACTACAGGGTTTTCAGTGGTGACCCTAAGCGATTAGCATATTTTACTTAAAACTGTATCTTGATTGGCTCCCTTTTCTCTAACCTTTTTCAAGCTCGCAAGTCAGGTCCCTAACTTTTCCATTGTCAAGTTTTCCAACTCACACCTCGACAGTCATTTCTAATATCTTTGGACATTTCGTGCACAGATGATAACACATGCTCCATTACTGATTAAAAGTACGTAGGTTCCCATGTAAAGAAATCTATAGGACCGCTGAACTTTTGAACGTTTGAATGTTAAATTTAATAGCCATGAATACGAATTATTTTCTGGTTTTATTTCTGTGGTGAACTTTCGACGTTCGTCCAACAGGCCAGTCAGCCCGTTAAAAACAGAAAAGGCCGTATTTTATCCATAATTTAACTCTTATCCGTAATATTACAGGTGGCAAAAATCAATTACAGATTTTTAAATAAAAAATGATGGAGACCTGTTTCGCCCTTCTCTCTCTCTCTCTCTCTCTCTTTCTGATATGCACCCAGCTTGCGGCGGAACGTTCAGCAATCAGTAACACACAAACACACTCACACACACACACACACTCTCTCTCTCTCTCTCAAATGAATGTGCACAGTCACCCGATTATGGTCCAGCTGTGGCCTATGCCCATATCTTTTACTTGGAGGCGCGAGCCAAATTGTGAGAAAGTAAGCGAAGGAGTGTGTTGTGCATTTTAATAAACTTTTAAAACGGTCGTCTTAAATACATCAAGCGATAAACCGCAGACAGCAGTAAATACTCTACTGAACCCTGCGGCAATAAAAGCGATTTTTTTTCGTCTTTACGGCAACGCATGTTTTCCCTTCGACATCACCCTGCGTCGCTACCGTTCCACGACATCACATAACCACCAGCTCCGCTACAGCTTGCTGCTCCAAATTTCTGTTTCAACGTTGTTACTCGGACAATCATCTAAGTGTGTGAGTCTGTCGGCACACCCTCCCACCGATTTTTCCCTTTGAGTGAAAGGGTGTCGCCACCTCATTTTTCGTAACTTTATCCGTTCATCGTTTTGTTTAAGGGCGCTGCGGACCAAGAAAGACTCGCTCAGATGGCTTCTCTGCTTTCCAGGCGCCGGAAGGTGAACCGCGGACAGAAAAGACCGTTATGCCCCCACTTCCGCCCTTGCTCTTCCCAACACATCGGAGTGTCTGGGTGCAGGGGGCGACACAGGATTGACTACAAGAGACAGCAAGCAAACAGGCGAAAAGCAAGAAAGAGTGAAAGGCTTGTGTTCCTGCAAATCCACTGAAAGTATAACGTCGACAATAAGACAGACGTGTGTGAGGGGCGATCCCGATGAAAACAGACTATTTACATGAACCTGATGTAACATTACTAATGTTTTCCACCGTAATCATGTATACTACACTACACTTTCTTGATTTTTTTAGTTCCTTGTCAAAAATGAATCTGGTGAAAAAAGTTGACTAAATTATCCTGATCCTGATGAAACATCTTTGTGTAGTGTTTTCTTTTCGTTTACTAGTGGTTTCTGCAAGGGGCCTTACGAGGGACATGTTTGTAGTTTATAGTTTTTAATATGCCTTTACAAAGTATATTGCTCTTTGTTGATGTTGTGTGCTTCCGTGCTCACATATGTGTGTGTTCTCACCCGCGCACGTGTGTGCATATGAATGAGTGTATATGTGTGCGACTGCGCACGCGTGAGTTAATGTGTAATAAAAGTATGACGTTTTGTTTTCGACACAACTTGTTTTGAATATGTGCGCATAAGCTGATGACGCAGCTAAACGTCTCATTTATTCAAACAAAAATACAGATTACTGGACATAACTACTTAGTTCCAAGACAAGAAAAGCTCTAGAAGCCCCATCATTCTGTTTATTTGTTTCTTACAGGGAAAACCCACATCATTTCTGTGCAGACCGTTCCTTTCATGTTTTCGGTAGAGGGGAGGTAACCTCAAACCGTTATTATTTCACGTTCAATGACAATTAGTTTTCTGCATATTCCTTCATAACTGCGTGACATAACAAAGCATCCCAGGCCTTCACAGCACCTAAAATTGTCCACAATACCGCAGCCCTCATTTAATTTTTTGCACTGCAACAGAAATGAAAATCTGAAAAACAAAGAATTACAACCACCAGTCCACCCATGCACACAAAGGCAAGCGTCTTTGCACAAACTCACACACCCCATTACTGTAATAAACCACCTATTGTGCACAATCTAACACAGCAATAATCACCAAATTTTAACAATTGTAATCATTTCTTTTCCTAACTGACATGTTTGTATTCTACAATACAATAATTGCTACTGTTTAACAATGTATTAAAAATTAAAAATCTATTGAATATAAAAGTGCCAAATTTTGCGAGCACTTGTACACAACTTACTGGTGCATTTGCCCGTGACAACTGACCCATCACAGCCACAACAACGATTACCAAGGGCAGTAGTTTTGTCATCTGCAAACATTTTAGATCCAAAAGACCGGGCTAAGCTGCTGATACCAAAGAGGAACACGTGTATTATGAAAGGCAGTTACAGTTTGTGATATACAGGATTAAGCCTTCTGTATGTTTTAAGATGTCTTACCCTGACGTGTGACAGGAACACTGGTGCGGTGAAAGATAAGAATAAAAGAACAACCTTTCCTGCTAAAAATTGCAGATAAAAAAAAAGAAAACTTTGTGGATGTTTCCAGGCGACTTGACAATGGGATATAATCTTTCTTCAGACTTGTTAAGTTATCCAACCTTCTGAAATAGCGCAGACACTCGCAGAAAACTATAAGGTGCCACTCTAAACAGATTAGGTACTGACGTCTCGGGGATAGAGGGGAGGGTGTTTTCCGAGGAAGGACGGGTTGGGGAAGTATTGGGGGTATAAGTCAGAGAAGGGCAGGGGGTGGGAGGGGTAAGGCTTAAGATTATGACGTCTTGGGATTGACTCCTGCTAACTCCAATAAGAAGTACTGGCAGCGCTCAACATCACCGTATGCAGACGCATGTGACCAAGGGAGCTTACCGTACCCAAACACATAGCAAAGATAGGGCCGAAAGAAAGGAACTTGGTCGCATGCTTCTGCATGCGGTTATGTTGAACGCTGCCAGTACTTCTTGTTGGAGTTATCAGTCGATAATTTAAAGCGCTCCGTCCTCATTTGTTCGTTATGAATTTTTCATGCTCTTTATTCCAACGAAAGAAAAACATGTCAAGCCAGGCCATCTGGGTAGTGATTATATAAAGATATTTACTTAGTCTCAGAAAATTTCCAATGTGCATTAAAACTTTACTAAATTGAACAAATGTTTCCAGATAACTAGAGGACTTGGCAGAAGATGGGATTATCTGAAAGTCTAATATAGCCTAATTGTAAGAAAGGCATTTAGAGCAATAGGAACGCATGGAGAGGGAAGGGAGTTCTTCTCGATGAATCCTTCTAGTATTTCATTTAAGTTTCCTGACAAGCCTGCAATAGGTAAGATACCTACGTCAAAGTTAATAGCGATTAGAATTGATAAAAATACTTACCTTAAGGTGTGTATACAAGAAAGACAGCTAAGTGTTCTTCTCCAAGTCGTTGAACAGGAGTGAAATTACTCTTTTCTTGATAGCCACTATATAATGTATAAAGGGACGCCCTTGGTCTTATGAGTGGTGAGTTTAAAATAAATTCAGAAGTGAAATAATTAACTGATTGGCAGCTGTACTTTTTGTTCCTAAAATTGACTCTGCTTTGTTAAAAAAAACTCCCTGTGTGGACAATAGCTGACTGAGACTTAGCATGAGCCTTGTGTTGAGCAAGGCAGTTTCATTAAATTTTCCTTTCTCAAGTTTTACAACTGACAGTCATTTCTAATATCTTTGAGCCTTTCGTGCACAGATGATAACCCATGCTCCATTACTGATTAAATGTACGTTCCCATTTAAAGAAATCTATGGAACCCCTGAACTTTTGAACTTTTAAATGTAAATTTAATAGCCACGAGCACCAATTATTTTCTGGTATATTTCTTTAGTAGAGTTTCCACGTTCGTCCAACAGGCCAGCCCGCTAAAATCAGAAAAGGCCGTATTTTATCCTTACTTCAATTCTTATCTGTAATATTACTCAGTTGGCAAAACTCAATTACAGATTTTTAAATATAGAATGATTGAATCCTCTTTCTCCCTTCTCTCTTCTCTTCCTGATATTCACCCAGTTTGCGGCGGAACGTTCAGCAACCAGTAACAAACAAACACACACACATCGTTTTGTTGAGTTTAAAAAATGCGATAAACGCTGGCTATGTATTTTTGATTGGAAAAGAAAAGGTAGATTTCTGTCATCACATCAACATCATCATCTCTCTTGATTTTTACCCCTCAAAACGTTACAATGACATGAGACTCGAATACCCAACGGCATTTAAACCTCCCTCGCCGACCGGGTGATGAACAGTTGTTAAAGATCAAACAAAGCGTCTTTGCCTGACAGCGTTTGCAGTCGAAAATAAAAAAAAACAACTCATATTCCGTTTACACAAATCTGGCGTTGAAAGCACTAGGCGGGTCTTTCCGACGGGAATAAGTTTTTAATCGGTCAACCATCTGTTACGTCACAAATAAGTGATTGGCAGCTAACGCCTTCCCACCCACCCACCACTCGCTCGCTCAGTCACTGTGTCTGTGAGAGGGTTGTTTGGGTAAGAGAGAAGGAGTGAGTTATGGCCATGACTACCTGGGGCCACCAAATCTGAACATATATTCAGAAGCAGTTTAGGATCACGCGATTGCGGGGGGGGGGGGGGCTTTAGGGGGGGCGAGCTGTTTTCTGGCCGGACGCTGCACCAGACCTTTCAAAGAGCACTTCGGACCCATAAAGACTCGCGCAGATGGCTTGTCTGGTTTCCAGGCGCCGGAAGGTGGACCGCGGACAGAAAAGACCGTTATGCCCCCACTTCCGCCCTTGCTCTTCTCAACACACTGGAGTGTCTGGTAGCAGGGGGCGACTCAGGATTGACTACAAGAAACAGCGAGCAAACAGGCGAAAAGCAAGCGAGAGCGAAAGGCTTGTATTCCTGCAAATCCACCGAAAGTATAACGCGGACAATAAGACAGACGTGTGTGTGAGGCGCGATCCCGATGAAAACCTGATGAAACATTACTATTTTTTCCACCGTATTCATGTATATGCACCTACACTATCTTGATTTTTTAAAACATTCCTTGTCAAAAAAGAATCTGGTGAAAAAATGTTGACTAAATTATCTTAGCACGATCCTGATGAAACAGCTTAGTGCAGTGTTTCCTCTTCGTTTTTGAAAAACAATTTCAGTTACTAGTGGTTTCTGCAAGGGGCCTTACGAGGGACATGTTTTTAAACTGTATGTCTGTAAGATGCAGTAGGGGTTCGCTAAATCGAGAATTTAGCACGCTGGTTCGCCTGGTACAGTACTGGGACAAGAAAACTATATTTACATCATCATTGTATATTGTAGTTCTTAGTTTTTAATATGCCTTTACAAAGTATATTGCTCTTTGTTGATATTGTGTGCTTCCGTGCTCACATATGTGTGTGTTCTCGCCAGCGCACGTGTGTGCATTTGACTGTTTGTATATGTCTGGTATTGCGCGCGCGTGTAAGTTCGTGTGTAATAAAAGTATGACGTTTTGTTTTCGACACAACTTGTTGTGAACCTGTGCGCATCAACTGATGACGCAGCAAAATGTCTCGTTTATTCAAACAAAAATAGATATAACTGGACACAACTACTTAGTTCCAAGACAAGAAAAGCTCTAGAAGCCTCATGATTCTGTTTATTCGTTTCTTACAGGAAAAACCCACATCATTTCTGTGCGGAACGTCACTTTCATGTTTTCGGTAGAGGGGAGGTAACCTCAAACCGTTATTATTTCACGATCGGGGAGAATTTTTTCTGCATTTTCCTCCATATTGACCTGCCGTGCCAGAGCATTGCAGGCCTGCACAGCACGTATAACGGTACCCAGTATCGCAGTACTCATTTTCTTTCCTGCACTGGAACAGAAATGAAAATCTGACAAACAAAGAATTACAATCACAACTCCACCCATGCACACAAAGGCACCCGTCTTTGCACGAGCTCACACACCCCATTACTGTAATAAACCACCCATTGTGCACAATCTAACACTGCAATAATCACCCAAATTTGACATTTGTAATCATGTCTTTTCCTCACTGACATGTTTGTATTCTACACTACAATAATTGCTACTGTTTAACAATGTATTAAAACATTAAAAATCTATTGAATATAAAATTGCAAAATTTGGCTAGGACTTGTACACAACTTACTGGTTCATGTGCCTGTGACAACTGGCCCATCACAGCCAGAACAAAGATTACCAGGGGCAGTAGTTTTGTCATCTGCAAATATTTCAGATCCAAAAGACCAGGCTATACTGCTGATACTAAAGGGGAACACGTGTAATAGAAAGGCAGTTACTTTGAGTAGAAAGGTGGTTACAGTTTGTGCTATTCAGGATTAAGCCTTCTGTATGTTTTAAGTTGTCTTACCCTGACCTGGGACAGGAACACTGGTGCGGTGAAAGATAAGAATAAAAGAACAACCTTTTCTGCTAAACATTGCAGATAAAAAAAAGAAAACTTTGTGGATATTTCCAGACGACTTGACACTGGGATATAATCTTTCTTCAGACTGGTTAAGTTATCCAGTGTTCTATTAAGGCAGTACAACCTTCTGAAATAGCGCAGACACTCGCAGAAAACTCTAAGGTGCCACTCTAAACAGATTATGTAATGACGTCTCGAGGAGAGAGGGGAGGGTGTTTTCCGAGGAAGGAGGGGTTGGGGAAGGGTTGGGGGTGGAAGTTAGAGAAGGGCAGGGTTGGAGGGGTAAGGCTTAAGATTATGACGTCTTGGGGTTGACTGCTTTAAAATAATTTTGACTTTTTCATGCTAACTCCAATAAGAAGTACTGGCAGCGCTCAACATCACCGTATGCAGACGCATGTGACCAAGGGAGCTTACCGCACCCAAACACGTAGCAAAGATAGGGCCGAAAGAAAGGAACTTGGTCGCATGCTTCTGCATGCGGTTATGTTGAGCGCTGCCATTACTTCTTGTTGTAGTTATCAGTAGATAATTTAAAGCGCTCGGTCCTCCTTTGTTCGTTATGATTTTTTCATGCTCTTTATTCAAAGGAAAGAAAAACATGTCAAGCCAGGCCATCTGGGTAGTGATTATATAAAGATATTTACTTAGTCTCAGAAAATTTCCAATGTGCAGTAAAACTTTACTAAAGTGAGCAAATGTTTCCAGATAACGAGAGGACATGGCAGAAGATGGGATTATCTGAAAGTCTAATATAACCTAATTGTAAGAAAGGCATTTAGAGCAATAGGAACGCCTGGAGAGGCAACGGAGTTCTAAAACATCTGTCCGAACTTTCTGCAACTGAAAATTTCCAAAGCACCATTGAACTTTCTAGGAAATGGGAAATAAATCCATGTCCGAGATAGTCCAGTTACAAATGACGTTATTGAATTACCACAAATGTGTCCAGATCCTGATATTACTTTGTAGAAGATCGAAACTGAACATTCTATAACTGAAAATGTTCAGACCATAATTCAGTTTTGTAGAAAGAATGACGCGAAAGCAGTTCCGAAACAGACTGGTATAGGAACATGCCTTTCTTTTAGAATAAATAAAAACTCAAAGCAAGAAAGAAAGTCTGGCAGTGTAATAGAACAAAGCATATCTGTCTAGTTTGCTGAGCCGTCGTTAAGCTCTAAAATGCTTTGGCGACTGTAAAACTGGCGAAAGGACAAAACAACTATCTTGCACTTTTGTCTACAACCACATAGTAATCAAGCCGCTTACAGCTAAAGTTTCTAGAAGTGTGACGCCACGGAGCATATACCTTATTTAGTATTTTTTTGGTTTATCAAACATCTGGGTGGCCATTTACTAGGGTTTAAGGAGAATTGTAAGATTTATAATCAAAGCTGAAATTGTACGTCTTTCTAAAGCTGCTAATTTCATGGCTGTTTAAGCTGCATTCTAGCTACATAATTATATGGTTGCCGAGTCTATCCCAAAACTACAGTTCACTGGAAATGTGTGAATCAGATGGTATTCTCCATTTATTATCACTTTTCCTACTCGGGTTGGTTCTGTAAGAATTCAGTACTATCAGCACCTTACTTGATACCCGAAGAATCCTTCTAGTTTTTCATTTAAGTTTCCTGACAAGCCTGAAATAGGTACGATACCTACGTCAAAGTTAATAGCGATTAGAATTGATAAAAATACTTACCTTAAGGTGTGTATACAAGAAAGACAGCTAAGCGTTCTTCTCCAAGTCGTTGAATATGAGTGAAATTACTCTTTTCTTGACGGACGCTATATAGTGTAGAAAGGGACCCCCCTGGTCTTATGATTGGTGAGTTTAAAATAGATTCAGAAGTAAAATAATTAAGTGATTGGCAGCTGTTTTTTTGTTCCTAATATTGACTCTGCTTTGTTAACAAAAAACTCCCTGTGTGGACAATAGCTGATTGAGACTTAGCATGAGCCTTGTGTTGAGCAAGGCAGTTTCATTAATTTTTCCATTGTCAAGTTTTGCAACCGACAGTCATTTCTAATATCTTTGAGCCTTTCGTGCACAGATGATAACACATGCTCCATTACTGATTAAATGTACGTTCCCATCTACAGAAATCTATAGGACCGCTGAACTTTTGAACTTTTAAATGTTAAATTTAATAGCCATGAGCACCAATTATTTTCTTTTTTTTTTTCTTTTGTAGACTTTCGACGTTCGTCCAACAGGCCAGCCCGCTAAAATGAGAACAGGCCGCATTGTATCCTTACTTCAATTCTTATCTATAATATTACTGAGGTGGCAAAAATCAGTTTCAGGTTTTTAAATATAAAATGATGAATCCTCTTTCTCCCTTTTCCCTCTCTCCCTCTCTCTCTCTCTCTCTCTTTCTGATATCAACCCAGTTTGTGGCAGAACGTTTAGCAACCAGTAACCCATAAACACACGCACACACACACTCTCTCTCAAATTAAAGAGCACACTCACCAGATTATGGTCAAGCTGTGACCCATTCTATTGTGGTATTTCCCTGTCGTGTGTCTAGGGGTATAGCGTTTACGTGTTTCACTTGTCTGCTCGTTAACTAGTGTTACAAAACATAAATATGTGTCAAGAAGGGGGGAACTAACAATGTGATCGCTGCCTAATTTCATCAATTTCCAAACCAGCTCAAGCCCCCACCCCCTTGCTTGTCACGCGCACAACTTAATGAAAGAGGGCAGCGATAATATGCTAGTCTATTTAGTTACAGTTACAACATAGAATGTTTCAATACACAATGAATGATACTCCAATATACATCTACTGACATATGTAGAACAGTCAATCGCACTCTCATATCATCTTTACGGCAACGCATCTGTTTTCACTTCTACATCACCCTGGGCCGTTACCGTTCCACATCACATAACCACCAGCTCCGCTACAGCTTGCTGCTCCAAATTTCTGTTTCAACGTTGTTACTCGGACAATCTGTCGGAGAAAATGCCGGTGGGAATTGGAGTATCATTGTGATTGTAAAGTTTTCAGGCGTAAAGTACAAGAGAGATGACGATGTTGATGTGATGACGGAAATCTACCTTTTCTTTTTCAATCAAAAAGACATAGCCAGCGTTTATCGCATGTTTTAAACTAAACACAACGATGAACGAACGAAGTTACGAAAAATGAGGTGGCGACACCCTCTCACTCAAAGGGAAAAATCGGTGGGAGGGTGTTCCGACAGATGTGGATGGGAATATATGTGTGCGACTGCGCGCGCGTAATTAAGTTCGTGTGTAATAAAAGTATGACGTTTTGTTTTTGACACAACTTGTTTTGAACGTGTGCGCACAAACTGATGACGCAACTATACGTCCCGTTTATTCAAACAAAAATAGAGATTACTGGACATAACTACTTAGTTCCAAGACAAGAAAAGCTCTAGAAGCCCCATCATTCTGTTTATTTGTTTCTTACAGGGAAAACCCACATCATTTCTGTGATGGCTGTCACTTTCATGTTTTCGATAGAGGCGAGGTAACCTCAAACCGTCATTATTTCACGATCAATGATAGTATCTGTGCATAATCCTCTAACGCATTGCATGTCATCACAGCACCTAAAAATGCCGTGATTAGTGCAAGATTGCTCGAATTCCATGCACTGGAACAGAAATGAAAATCTGACAAACAAAGAATTACACCCACCAGTCCACCCATGCACACAAAGGCACCCGTCTTTGCACGAGCTCACACACCCCCTTATTATAAAAAAAAACAAAAACAAAAAAACATACTGTGTACATTCTAACACTGCAATAATCACCAAATTTTAACAATTGTAATAGTGTTTTTCCTCACAGACATGTTTGTATTCTACAAGACAATAATTGCCACTGTTTAACAATGTACTACAAATTAAAAAAAATATATTGAATATAAAAGTGCAAAATTTGGCGAGCACTTGAACACAACTTACTTCTTCATCTGCCCGTGACAACTGGCCCATCACAGCCAGAACAACGATTACCAGGGGCAGTAGTTTTGTCATCTGCAAATATTTCGGATCCAAAAGACCAAGGTAAGCTGTTGATACTAAAGAGGAACACGTGTAATAGAAAGGCGGATATTTTTAACAGGTAAATCGTTTGTGGTATACTGGATTAAACATTCGGTGAGTTTTGATATGTCTTAGCCTGCAATGGGATAGGAACACTGGTGCGGTGAAAGATCAGAAAAAAGAACAACCTTTTCTGGTAAAAACTGCAGATAAAAAGGTTTAAGGAGGATATTAGAAGTTATACTCAAAGCTGAAATTGTACGTCCTTATTAAGCTGCTATGTTCGTGGCTATTTAAGCTGCATTCTAGCAATATAATTATATAGTTGCCGAGTCTATCCCAAAACTACAGTTCACTGGAAATGTGTGAATCCGATGGTATTCACCATTTATTCTCACTTTTCCTACTCGGTCGGTTCTGTAAGAATTTAGTAATATAAGCACCTTACTTGGTACCTTCTAGTATTTCATTTAAATTTGCTGACAAGTCTGCAATACGTAAGATACCTACGTCAAAGTTAATAGTGATAAGAATTTATACAAATACTTACATTAAGGTATGTATACAAGACAGACAGCTAAGTGTTCCTTTCCAAGTTTGCTGACAAGCCTGCAATAGGAAAGATACCTATGTCAAAGTTAATTACGATTAGAATTTATAAAAATACTTTCCTTAAGTTGTGTATACAAGAAAGAGAGCTAAGTGTTGTTTTCCAAGTCGTTGAATATGGGTGAAATTGCTCTTTTCTTGATAGCCACTATATAGTGTAGAAAAGGAGGTCCCTGGTCTTATGATTGGTGAGTTTAAAATATATTCAGAGTTAAAATAGTTCTTTGATTGGCAGTTGTACTTTTTGTTCCTAATATTTTCCTTGTTTTGTTAACAAAAATCTCCCTGTGTAGACCAAAGCTCACTGAGACAGAGAACATGAGCCTTGTGTTCAGCAAGGCAGGTTCTTTAACTTTTCCATTGTCAAGTTTTCCAACTGACACTTCGACAGTCATTTCTAATAACACGTGCTCAATTACTGAATAAATGTACGTTCCCATGTAAAGAAATCTATAGGACCGCTGAACTTTTGAACGTTTGAATGTTAAATGTAATTGCTACGAGTACCAATGATTTTCTGGTTTTATTTCTGTAGTAAATTTTCGACGTTCGTCCAACAGGCCAGCTGGTTAACAACAGAAAAGGTCGTATGTTGTCAATAATTTAATTCTTATCTGTAATATTACAGGTGGCAAAAATCAATTACAGATTTTTAAATAAAAAATGATGGAATCCTCTTTCTCCCTTCTCTCTCTCTCTTCCGGATATGCACACAGTTTGCGGCGGAACGTTCAGCAATAAGTAAAACACAACCACACACAAACACACACACACACACACACACACACACACACACACACACACACACACACACACACACACACACACACACACACTCACTCTCTCTGTCTCTCTCTCCCTCTCTCTCAAATGAACGAGCACAGTCACCCGATTATGCTCAGCTGTGGCCTATGGCCATATCTTTTGCTTGGAGCGCGAGCCCATATTATGAGAAAGTAAGCTAAGGAGTGTTGTCCGTGCATTTTAATAAACTTGTAAAACTGTCGTCGTAAATAAATCAAGTTATAAACCGCAGACAGCAGTAAATACTCGAAATTTTAATGTGCTCAATGCGCAGGTTTGAATATGTATGGGGACAAAAGATAATGAACAAATGATAATAATAATCCAACTCATACGATCACAGCCCTGTCTGCAATAAAGTACCTCACACATTTGAATATCGTACCAGCTGTTTGCCTCGTTAGTCATCTCTGGTCCTGTGCACTCTATTTGCTCCATAAAATAAACATGTTCCATGTTATTGTCAACACACACACACACATATACGCACGCACGCACGCACGCACGCGCGACTGCTGCTGAGAGTTTAGAGCATAAATTAAAGTCATCGCAATATAATTAATGATATCGGCCCGAAGTTTGTCGGCACCACAGGTTTTTTTAATTCTAAGGACTTGTTCAGCATGACGAGATCGTCTGTTTTCCGATTTGCAAAGGTCATGGTAATCCACATTTGTAAAATTCTTCATAAAGGTAACGTAATGCTAGTTAAATACACAATCGTACGCAGGTAACAGTCCTAAGTTGTCGGAAGGCACCACCACCCATATCATGCAATAAACAAACTAGCTCTTGCAGTTAAAATTGATGGCGTTAGTTAAAACCTGCGTCCATTCTCACCAACAGCTGTCCGTAAATCGAACGCGCGCGGGTGCGTACTAGTTCAGACGTCAGTAGTGATAAATACGTCATATCGACGTAGAAGAGGTTCCCAAGCCGATGCCATGGAAGACAGATTTTCAGGCGCACAATTTTGTACAGGCATGTGACAAAAGAACACGGATGGAACAACAAAACACTGTACTGTTATCATGCTTACCTATTTGTTTATCGGGTTTATAAAGCAAGGAGTGACCACTTCTGCTGGGATGGAGCGCCACTGAAGCCACCGCTAGTAGAAGCTTGCGCAATTAGCTCTGCGCATTATATGCGCAACTGGCTATACACGAGTGCACTCCGAAATTTGGCGTATTTTCGCCTTGCGTAAACGCACACTTTCAGCAGTGTACTACGGACGAAGGGGGAATAGGGGTGAGGGATGAAAGGAGCGACTGGCCTTGTCTCTGGCCCTGACTTGCTATCTGTGTCAGGAGGTCAAGAGCTGCTGAGCTCCGAGACATTCCGCGGTAAAATAGCGTAACTGGCGTGTCGCGTCTCATGAGATTGGCTCTTTCTCAGCTCCAGGAGATGTCAACGCCGTTATGGGAAATGGCTTACGTAAGCAATTGTTTCACTGCAAGATATAAAATGTTGTCTTCCAATGCATATCATGTGTATTATTTAAAAATGTATCGATCTCTTGTTTGTATATCAACTTGACGGCGACATCAACGACATCAATAATGACCAGAATGATGACAGCGGTGGTTACGACGACGACGACGATGATGATGATAACGACGACGACGACGACGTAGTTTTGTTGTTGGTGGTGGGGGGGGGGGGCGGCGGCGGCGGCGCCGGCGTGGG
>SMGT01009895.1:18773-31300 GCA_004794575.1 Lanistes nyassanus | reverse complement strand
GGGGGGGGCGGCGGCGGCGGCGCCGGCGTGGGCGTTGTGATGACAACAAAATCTGCAACAACAACAAAAAAGGCCCTAGCAACAACAATAGCTTTGTCTTATGACACGTACAGTTACAGCGGCTGCTATAAGTGACAAAAGCCATTGCTTCACTTTTTAATGGTTATTTTAAAGAACTCAGTAAGTCGGAATGCCAGACATATGACATTCAAAGCACCACAGTAATTCGGATCTACTTCCTCCTAGCATTGCTTCAATTTTCCTCCCGACGTCTTCAATTACTTTCGTTTTCCATCGTAACCCTCATTTCAAAGTGCGCGATTCGGAGATGTTTTTAAGCCGCCTCGTAGGACCAAAACATAAACCATCATGCAAACAACGGGTATTTTATCCCACTCTCGCTGTGTTTGCATGGAAACTAAATATCAAGAGATCAAAGATATGCCTCCACAGTCTACGGAAATGAGCATCTCCCGCGGACAAAAGGCGGTTAATCCATGTCAGATCGCATAGCGCGGGGCAGACACTGAACCTCAGGACGAAATTAGGCGACCGAGTTGCACAGTGGCAGACGATCTAGCGGGGTTGCTGCACGCGGGCTGGACTGATGGTGCATAGCTACGCTGATGAGACTGGTGATGATAATAGCAAAGTCGCATTCGATATGATGACTTTCCATACCTGTAACCACCCCCACAGACTAGAATTATCTCAGTTGTTGAACGAGGTTAGACAAAAAATCCGACAGCTGCTGTTGGACTGTAAGAATAGTCTGGCGGATTGACTTCTCTGCTGACTGGTGACAATCAGCAGGATCTTCTCGCTCAGTTCGCTACCTAAGAGAATAAACATCTGACCGGCCGGATGGGGAAGTAATTTTGAAGGGCGAAGGCAACCCACGAGACGCTGCCGATGTCAGACGTGCAGCTTCGAGATTCTTTTTATATTGGAAACCAGTACAAACCCACGAAACGCTTAAAGGAACACACGCAACCAAACAAATGACGTGCGCAATATATTTTTCACTGAAAACTGTAGGGAAAATGCACAAGGAAGTTACAGGTGAAATTTAGATCTGGAATCACTTTTCACGCTTGCAGCAGTTATACAGTAGAAAAAAACTGAACTCTGTTGTGGAATTTCGGAATTTTGACTTCATGATTTTCCAGCAGTTGTCACCACCGGTCTTCACTAAATAAAAACGAAATGCCCTGCTGTGGGGAAAATGCACATTTTTTAAAGCTATGATCCTATAACTAAAAAGCAATTAAAAGGAAGTTTTATTTGTTTTTTACACAGAACTTTGAGAAATAATTTTCATGGGCGAGCCAACTATGGCAAAGGACATGCATGCACAATCAATGGTGCACAAAAAGCCTGTCACATCACTTTTTTTAGGGCTGGGAAATGTGGAACAGTGCAAACTTTGTCAGAGCTGTCACCAGTTGATTAGTAATACTTAAGTAGCACACTGGGCCATACATTCCATACTATGTAGAAGGCGTACATGTTGGGGAGCTTTATGTGGCGGCCCAAGATTTTTAAAGACCTGCTTTGGTATCTTCACTCCAAAAGAGTTGTCAAGAACAGTAGTTCAGAAAACTACAGTGGGTTTCGATTGGTTGGTTGTTGGTTGCTTAACTTCTCGCCCCAAGCTGGGTGCATAAAAAGGACGGTGGACTGTGTGTGTGTCCGGGGCACCAAATTGACAGAAATGCATTCAACACATACCTCAATGACTGGCTGCGCACATTGCCAGACAGCCCTGGCAGCCAACCTTGGGACGGGCCTGGCAGCCAAGCTTTTTCATGAGCAGATCTAGTTTGGTCCAAGCTTGGCTGCCAACCTTGGCACAACCATGGTGTGCTACTGGGGTCTACCCTTTTCTGTAGTAGCATGTCACTACCACAACCAGGAACATTGTTAATTCCATCGCTATATTCTGTTGGGCTGGATCTCTGCATTCTGTGATTTTTTGATTTTTTTTACTCTAGACTGCATGCTTCCTCCACATCATCGAAGATGGCTGTTATGATTTAGTTAGTCTACCAGACCTTGTAGTTTTTAATGTTTGTCTTTTATTTTGGCTTCAATAACAATTGGGTGCCTAAGAAACAGGTTCTGTTTTGGGTACTAGCTGTTTGTTTTCAGTTCTAAGTTTGAACTTTTTCTTTCTTGTATTCCTGGCTAAAACTTGGAATCCGTCATCGGAGTTAGAGTCGAAGTTGTGATCCCTGTCTCCATGCTCAGCACTGGTGCTGACGCTAGAGGTCTCGTAATGGTCGTTTGTCTCTGGGTCATCGTCCATCGTGATTGTAAGGTCGGTTGTCTGCTAGCGCTACCTGCCATCCCAGGGTTCACAGCACAATCGCTAACAACCGCCTTTGTGACGTAATTCCTCCATGGCTAACCCTCTATCTGGCAAACGACTGACACCTAGGGGATGGCTGATATCTAAATCCCAGCTGTACCCGAAAGCTGTCAGGTCCCAGTAACACCTCGTCTGGCCGTAGAGCTAAAAGCCGCACTGGCGATGCTAACCTCCCTGGGCCCGCCACGCCTAACACAAGCGAAGTGGCTATAGATGGTCACACATAGAGTCTATGGGGTGAATTGTTTGACCCTTTATTTCCGGTGCACAGGGGAAAAGGTCGAAAGGGATTTCTTATTTTTCTCGTTGACATTTTTCAGCTTGACCTTTTTTCCTCTTGAGTTGTATTCCTCCTTTTAAAGATCGGCTGCAGGGGTTTGCTGTTTTTTTTCTGCTGTTCTTACTAATCCCATCCACACCTTCATTCCACCAAGCCTTGCAGGCAGGACTTGTTCAAGTTGAAGTCTGAGCACCAAGAGCAGCTCAAGAAGACAAGGCTACTTCCTTGATTTGATGCTTTTCGTTGACGAAAGTTTTTGTTTACGTCACAGTTTTCATGACAAAATGACGCAGTGCGCTACGTGCAGTGTGACGTCGTCTATGTTGTACTGGCGGCGATCAAAGGCCAAGGCCGCAAGGGGTCATAAGTATTACGTACTACATCAGATAACGTGTTCTGGACGGTTGACCTTGACACGTGTCATGTGATGAGCTGGCGCTCGCTGCACTCAGCACGTGGCCTGAACGAAACCTTTATAAGCGAACTCGCGGCTGTGCGGGTTATTGGTATCATTTGCTGGTCTTGCAGCGTTACAGACTGAGGGGGACAATGAGACTGAACTGTTAGCCACCCGGGTTCTTGCAGGGAGACAGTCAGACTGCCTGCCTTCAAATGGTTTCCAGGTTTTTTTTTATGTCCTGTCTATTTGAGAGACTCAAAGTGGCGTCCGTCTCCCAGATGGAAGGGCAGTGGCTTGTCTCTTGCCGGGGTCGTACGATACCTAAGACTCGTTGGCAATCCAGCAGCTGGTGTCCCTGCCAAGGCGCATGGCAATTAGGGAACAGTGCTAGGACTGATAGGCCTGGTATCATTTGCTGGTATCATTTGCTGGTTTTGCAGCGTTACAGACTGAGCTGTTAGGCACCCGGGTTCTTGCAGGAAGACAGACAGCCTGGCCTTCAAATGGTTTCCAGGTTTTTGTCCTGTCTATCTGAGGGACTTAAAGTGGCGTCCGTCTCCCAGGTGGAAGGACAATGGAGTGTCTCTAGCCGGGGTCACACCTAAGACTCGAAGGAGGCAATCTAGTAGCTGGTGTCTCTGCCAAGGCGCCTGGCGATATAGGGAAACAGTGCTAGGACTGGTCGGCCTGGTGTCAGAATAATGGGACCGGGAACGTTTTAAACTTCCAGAATGAGTCGATACCGTGACGTGGTCTGGAAGCATTGTGTGTCTTGAGCCTGAAGAGCTCCGCTTGAGGGAGGCAACTCTACAAGTCGGGCAGCTAGCAGGCCAGACACCGAACTAAACTCGACTCACTATAGGCATTAACTGGCTTAGGCGCACTGCTACCAAATGGGATTTGTCAATGTTGTCAAATTGAAATTAATTTGCATAAAGACTGGCAACAGTCTCGGAAGTGGCCTTGATTTTTAGCTTCAGAATCCGTTGCCGTGCTCTGGACAGCTCTTAGTATTTGTAAGGTTGAGACGAGCAGTCATATCAAAATACTTGATATCAAGTATTTTCTTCATATCAAACATCATCTTATCGGTCTTAAATTTTGTGATATGTGCTTTGAATCTTGCTCGTTTAAATGTGCCCCTAGCTTTTGATAATACTGGAGTCTTCTTTTCAAATTATTTTCTTTTGAGCGTTACTGAGTTTTGTCTTCACGATCCGGGCATATTGTTCTCTCCATGGATGCTGTTACTGCTTTAATCTGTATCTCAAGTACATTGTGTTTATTATTATTCCCATCGCTCTGGAGAAATGTGCGCCAACAGAAATTTGCTGCGGCTGCTGGCGCTTTCGGGAGAGGGTCTCCAATGACAGAAAAAAATTGTAAAAAAAAAAGGAACTCACTGGCAAGGGATGTCACTTATGTTTTCCAATAGAAGAATTGTTTTTCTGTAGAGTTTCTTCCCTTATATCACACGAAACATTTATGCAAAATTGTGGTCTCCAAACGGAGCGCTCTGTTTTAGTAGTTAGTAGCCGAATCGTGCCCGCCATGTTGCTGGATGCACTTGGATACCCTTTTCAACGCAGCATTTTACCCAGAATTCGCACCGGGCTGCTTTCAGTCAGGAATAATTTTATTCTTTTTAAAGTAATTGCTTCAGCTTGCGTTGGAATTATGTCTTTATCGGTGATGAAGTAATGGCGGACATGGACAGTAATGGCCCCCGCTGCCACACTTGCCCCTACCTGAACACCGCCACAAAACTCCACACACCCAGTACCACTTTCTATATCAAGCACCACTTCACCTGCACCAATTGCAACATCGTCTATGCCATCACATGCACCCTCTGTCCCACCCTGTTCTACATCGGTGAGACAACGCACACTCAGCACCCGCTTCACAATGCAGGTGATAACTCTGCAAAAGCCGCTGGTACTTACACCTGCGATAGAGTCAGAGCATATTCCTGTATGGTTGGTACATGTATCTAGATACTAAACATACAGGTCTTGTCCTATTGTATAGCTGACTGGAGCTAAGCCAGAAATTATCATTTTTTTTAAAATTCTGATATCCTTTTTTGAAAATGCCAGAAACAGCTGATTTGTAAAAAAATATATTTGGGGATCAAATTTTTATCTTCCTATCAATGGACGGATAGATAAAATGGATTAGTTTGTATACATTATCATGCGTCAAATCTGAGAATGACCTAAATCTTTTATGAATAATTGTCCTGTTACCGATTGCGGAACATAAGTGTGCGGAACCGAACTTGGTTATTACATACAGAACCACACCATTGCTTAAACCTGAGTTCTCTTGTTTGGGACCATGGATCTTTCTTTGATTCTACCGCACTCCATTCATGGGTGGTTCCTATCACAGCTTGAATGTTACTGATATAGAGGACTATATCCAATATCTTCAGCCGTCTTCCTCTCCCTTCCAGTTAGTGATGCAGCCAGTCGTCACTGAGTCGTCACTGAAACGGCGAAATACTTTCGTCGTCAAGCTGTTGCTCGTGGATGAAGGCTGGTAATGTGACTCTTCACTATCGTCTGGTAATTACAATTTCAAAACAGAAATTCTTCTAGACAAGTTGATGTTTGAGTGGTATTCTAAATTATGCCAAAGGCCAGAATTTTGTGACCCGCGTCTAGTCCAGTGGAGAAATGCTTCCTATGTACAATAATCGTGTCCTTCTATAACAGGTGTAGTCCTCAATACAGTTTCTGACTGCTAAAGCATAACGTTGCTATAAATCCCTTAGATACCTCGATGCACGTTTTGTGAACTTAGTTCCAAATAAAAACAAGGGAACCAAGCTAGAACAGGACAAAGACAAAGACAGTCTACTTGTTTCGGGGCACTACCCAGTTTGCAGTTTGTTTTGGAGAAAGTGCTTGCACCTGTCGGTGATTTCGCACTATAGGGGTGAGGGAAGGTGGTGACTGGGGGCAGGGGCGTGCTCTGACTTCGGCTGCCAAGCTGGTGGTGGTGGAGGCTGTTGTCCTGGTGTCCTGTGGTTTGCTGTTGTCGCTGTCCCTGTCGGCTTTTTCCTACTGACCAATCCCTGTTTGACGTTGTATCTTCCTTATATCCAACTTTTGGTTAGGGTTAAATTTCCGTCTCTTTCTCAATGACGCTGTGATTTATAAAATGAAGTTATTATTAGATGTGTCTTGCTTCAGGATGGCTATTTACTACCTGGACTGTAAGCTCAAGTATGTGCTGCCAAAGTTCTTTGGGTGGGTTAAGGGCTGATTTCAAATTTAGTGCTAGTTTATATTTGTATAGTTCTTCTTTAAGGTTTCCCCTTTCTTTGCTATTTAGGTTGCACCCCAAAAGTACGTGCGGTGTGTTAAACTTACCACCACAGCTACAACTTAATGGATTTGCGTACATCATGTGGTATTCGCCAATTAATCTCATTCTGCTTATTCTTGCCTGGTTTGTTCTAGTAGATTTCAATAATATTAGACTGTTACTCGGTAGTTCTTCTATTTCCTTTCTTGTTCCTTTAGCTTCTTTTTTGTAGGTCTCCTCCCATCTTAGCTTGATTGGTGGTTTAATAGCTATTTTCCTTTCTTCTGCTATTTTCCTTTACTTGAGATAATATTTTGTACACTAGATCTAATCTTTATGATGGCTGGTTTTGAATCGCCTGCAGTGCCGACAGCGAGTCACAAATAACTGCAAATAGCTTTTCTCTGTCTGATTTTGGGTTTGCTGTGTTTATACCTATCATATGAGGAGCAGCAAGTATTGTTGTGAGTTCTGCTGTAAATATTGATGCCTGATTTAGAAGTTCACCTGAGATAGCTGTTGCTTTGGACGCATCACTTCCTATGCCTGTAGCATGAATGGTTGGGTCATGCGAGCCATCAGTATAGATTTGGGAGTGATCTTTGTATGTGGTTTTCAGCTTCTGTTTGAAATCTGCTATAATTTTGTCAAAGGTATATCTCTTTTTAAAATTTTTAAAGTTCTTTGTCTACAAGTGCTTGCTGTATAGTCCAGGGATGGGCATGAGGGTGCACATGTGGATAAGGGGCTTGAATGTCAACATCAGCCCCATTCGCTTGTTCCAAGTCCTGGGTGCATTTCTGAATGCTAGGCTGTGGAGTAGGTTTGCCTGTCCAGTGTTTGTGTGGTGTGGTATGTATCTGTCTGACTGGATGATCTGTCGGAAGGCACTGTATCTTATAATAGTAACTTGCTCTTCCTTCTATTCGTTTTAGTCCTGTCTCTGCCAACACCGCTAGGTTAGGGGTGCACACAGGGACACCTAAGACTACTTTTAGGGGTCTAGCCTGTACAGACTGGAGTTTATTTATTTGTTGGGTATTTAAATGGATTAGTAGAGGGGCTGCATACATCAATCTCGACATGACATGGGCTTGGTGCAGGTTTAATAAAGACTTTGGATTTATGCCCAAGCTATTACCTGTCACTGCTCTCATTAGGTTTATTGTCTGCTTAGCTCCCTTTATTATTTTCTCCACATACGGATTCCAACTTGCATCAGTAAAGATGACTCCAAGAAATTCAATCTGGTTACTGTAATTAATAGCTGTTTGATTTGATTTATAGCTGATTTTTTAGTGGGTAATCTATTTTCTGGTTTCGTTTTTTTGAAGATTATCAACTGGGTTTTTGTAGCAGACAGTTTTAATCCATAGTATTTTAACAATTTGGATACCCGTTTGAGGTCTTCCTGGAAATTATCTATTCCTAAGAATCTAGGTTTTGAGGGATCTTTAGTTTTGCTTTTTTCTATTTTACCAAGTAAGGCTATGTCATCTGCAAATTGTTTGACTTTAACATATTTAACACACTTTGGGAGGTCTGGAATCATAATGTTAAATAGACCTGGACTTAACACACTCCCCTGGGGTATTCCATTATCCAAAGTTACCTCCCTGGATGTTTTGTCTTCTACCCTAACTTTGATTTTTCTGTTTATCATAAATAATTCTACTAGTTAAACACTTTTTAGCCGCAGCGATCCGAGCTCTAGCCGTCCCAGCTGACTGGGCAGTTTTAGCCTTTTTTTAAAAATTCATATAAAAATTCCCCCAAACAATAGAAACGTTATTTAAACTTGGTTGCAAACATCAATAAACAAAGAAAACTCATGTCTTACTGTGTTTCTTGGAACTTGTTCCATAATTTCGGAAATCCTTTGATGGAAACACAAATGAAGTTGAAGAAATCCAAAAGTCCTCACGATTCCTTATACACAGTCTGTTCGGTACTGTTTACAACACATGCTCGCTCGTTTTTCTCTTCGTAATCACTCTCTTGGGTCTTTGAGGCACAAATAATCTTGTCTGAATCTACTTTATCATAGTAAATAGGAAGGGGATTTCTTCCTGACAGGCAACAATCATGTGTGAGTGTAGTTCCTCTGAGCATACTTGGGCGCCTCGGTGGTCTAGTGGTTAAGGTGTCCGCTTTCATTGGTTCGAAACCAGGCCAGGTCATACTCTAGTAGCTGCCCTGCCAGATGCCTGGCACAATAAGGACGAATACTAGGACTGGCTGCCAATGATCTGTTGTATCTGTTGCGAAATTATGTACTCTGTAATCATCGGCCATTTTGTTGTGTTTGCCTAGCGCACATAAATGGATTTTGTGATACGCTCAGGTTCACAGCAAGAATGATCAGCTTTTGTCTATTTTTGACAAAACAACCGTCACCAGATTTTATAAAATATTTTTAATGTGACAGAGGCATAGTGTTGATATTGTGATCACGACATCATCTGTAAAATAAACATACAGATAAAATGATATTTTCACTTTGTCTTCAAATTTATTCCTTTTTTTCTTTTTTATGCAAGATGAGTTTTAATTACATTTGAGGGGCTGTTTTCCGCCCACGGGTATCGATGCCAAATCATGTCCTGCCTTTATCTATGCATTACAAACTGTCTCTTGTTTTGTGTGAGTACGCGTGGGTGGGGGAGGGAAGTGCTCCCACCGTGTAATGTCACAAACTGACAGACGTCACGCTTTAAAGGTCTGCTTCTCCCAATGCGTTCAGGCCTACTCATAGAAGAACTCACTGAGCCAAACAGGATCAGTAACTTTATTTGGGTTGCGTCCTTCGCTGCTGAGAATCTCCCTGTTGGAATTAAATCAGTTTTTGTCGTCACGTTAGTGACTGAGGTACACCAGCTTCATTGTGTCTACCGGTGTGTGTTTTGACAATATGTCACGCACGCAGTTTGCAATGGCTTTTAATTTCTTTTGAGCAGTTTGCTTTTGGAGTCTGTCCGGCCATCCTTAATCAGACAAGTGTCAGAAATTTAAACATAATCGATTAAGTTCAAAAAGATGGGATTCGCCCACTCGATTACGAGTATTTGTCCACTTGTTTAAGTCGGATTGCGCGCTTTTCGCTCCGTGATCGCCGACTAGTTATGAAGATATGCTCAGGATTGCTGTGTGTGTGTGTGTGTGTGTGTGAGGGTGTGTGTGCGTGTGTGAGGGTGTGTGAGTGTGTGCGTGTGTGTGAGGGTGCGTGCGTGTGCGTGTGTGTGAGGGTGTGTGTGTGTGTGCGTGTTTTTGGTGACTTGACAGACCGTGAAAGAGGTGACCCATTCTCTCTCTCTAAACAGGGCTGCTTGGGTAGGTGTAACGAAATTGATAGTTGAGTATTGTTTCTTCAGTTTAAACTGGAGGCTAGCCTGTTCGGTTTAGGGAGGTAACTTCGTGCTCTCCACGGGAACAATATGTAGTAGGAAGGGGATGATTAACCAACCTCCCTGTTGGTCCAAGAGTCAGGGACAGCAGATGACAGCTTGATGACAGGTTGAGCGTGACTGTACCAGGAGCGACCGGGAGATGAACTTGGGAACTGGAGAAACCTAAACAGTGCTCTGGCTGTCTGTCACCAGTTCATGAGTAAACACGCACGTGATGCTGTTTACAAGGGGAGAGGCACGTGAGGAGGATAGATCGTGTGATGTAGAGGGCGCTGGAGTAGGGAGAAATAAAAAGGGGGACTTGAGAGAGGAGAGGGATTATTATTCTTCCTTCATTCAGACTTGGAGAGTCAGACTTAGAGAACAGATAGAGAGAGGACTCGGACGGAAGAAGCTTGTTCGGGCTTACGCCCAGCCCATAGGGCTTAGGCTTGCTTGGCCATGGGACTTAGAAAGTTTTAACAACAGAAGGCCCAAGGCAGGAGGTAGCAGGCAGAAGACTGGGAGGAGCACAGATAGGAGATGAGCCACAGGGCTGTCTTCTTAGTGCGCCTCTGCTGCAGCTGTACAACGGAACATCAGCCTGGAAGAAGCCATTGCCTTTGGCGGCCAGGAAAAGTTAGAAAACAGTAGAAGGCCAGGCTCCCGTCTGAGTCAGAAATAGGGGAGACGGTACAGATGAGAGAAGAGGTCCATTAATAGCCACTAGACTGAAGAGGTCCTATAATAATAGCCACTAGACTATCGAAAAAGTTGCATGTTAAGCCGGCCACGACCTGCAACGGTTTATGTTCGAGAAATAAAGATTGGGACGCGCACATCCGAGTTTGGCGTCTTCACGATTAGTGAGCGTCTGACGACTGGAAGAACAGTGTGAGAGGGTCCGACGGTGATAAAAAAAAGTATGTTACAGTAGGACAGAGGCAGCAGTCGACGGTCGGGGGGTGGGGCAGGGGGCAGAATGCGGTGAGAATGGTGTGAAATTCTAATTTGATCTGGTCTGGTCGTCTAGTACAAACTGGTTGCGTTTGTTGTGCAGACATGAAGGTGAACGATCTGACTGATCTTGACTTAATGGAGTGGGCTGTAACGGATGTGTCCCTTTTGTAACCCCCATCCACATGACCTGTCTATGGCAATTGTAATGGATATGCCTTGACCCCTGACCCGATGGTGGGTAAGGGAGAGATTGCTTTTGGTATTGTTGCCACACTCAGTCTTTTAGCACTCGGCAAAGGAAGTGTTGCCATTGTCTGTCCCAGACCACCTCCTCGTAAATTGAAAGTTATTAACTGTAAGGTATGCGCAGTCTGATGTTTCCCAGAGAAAGAATGACACGGCGTGGTGATGTATGGGGGGTATGGGTGGTCAGGTATTGGGGTTTAACGCCGTGTCAGCAACGAGGGCTATATCACGGCGGGGTGGTCAGAGTCAGTCGGGTCTGAGTAAATTGCGTAGTGTACAATGGAAAAAAGGGTCGATTGTTTTTCAAACAAGCGAAAAGACAGACGTGCTGACATATCGGTAGCAGCTTGAGACGTACGATTTCAGCTACATTTGGTTCCTGCACATCAGGTGCTGCATTGGGAGTGCGCATGCGCGGAAGGGCCTTTACGATCGATATGTTTTCAAACTTGAAGTTTGTAAGGTGGGGTAAGGGTTCGCCAAGTCGAGGGTTCAGCAATCTGGTTCATAGTGAAGTAGTATGTCAAGAAGAAACATATCTATACCGTCATTGAACACAGGTGGTTTTTTGCACGTGTACAGGTTTCTTTTTTCAAACAAAAAATATAGATTACTGGACATAACCAATTAATTCCAACACAAAAAAGAAATGCTCTGGAAGCCCCGTAATTCTGTTTATTTGTTTCCAATAGGGATACTCTCCATTTCTTTGTGCGCCGTCATTTTCATGTTTTTGCTGAGTGTTTGTGTTTGTGTTTGTGTGTGTGTGTGTGTGTGTGTGCGTTTGTGTTGGGTGAATCTTAAATCCTTATGTCATGTCCATCATTATTTGTACGAAGTTCTACACGATCCTCTTTCATGAGGCGGATAGGGTTTGCATCTCAGGCCGGTACAGCACCAACCCACATCAGCACCGCAGGTCTCAAATAAATTCTTGCACTGGAACAAAAATGAACATCTGCTGAGCAAAGAACTCCACCCACCTGTCCACACATGCACACGCAGGCAAGCGTCTTTGCACGAGCTCACGCACCTCATTACTGTAATAAACCACATTTTGTGTACATTTTAACACTGCAATAAGCACTAAAATGTATAATTATAATCATCTCTTTTTCGTATCCACGTAATTCGACAGTCAGTGCTAATGTTTAACAATGTATTATGACTGAATACAAAAGCCTTTTGCGAACGCTTGTATACATACTACTTGTCCATTTGCCTGGGAGAACTGCCCCATCAGAGCCACCAGAACAACCAATACTGTCAGAAGTTTTGTCATCTGCCATGAAAGGTGGCACAAAACACAATAAATTGCCAACACGAAATAGAAACAAGCGTGATAGAAAGACAGCTACTTTAAACAGATAGATCGTTGGTGCTACACTGGAGTCAGTTTTAAGATGTCTTACCTTCACGCACGACAGGAACTCTGGTGAGATGAAAGGTCAGGGGAAAAAACCTTCTTTGCTAAAAATTGTAGATAAAAATAGTGAAACATTTGTGGATGTTTCCAGACGACCTGACCCTAGGATATATATTCTTTGTATAGACTCTCTAAGTTATCCA
>SMGT01009895.1:2494-13420 GCA_004794575.1 Lanistes nyassanus | reverse complement strand
CGAACGATTTCAGCTACATGTGCTTCCTGCACATCAAGTGCTACATTGGGAGTGCGCATGCGCGGAAGGGCCTTTACGATCGATATGTTTTCAGATTTGAAGTTTGTAAGGTGCGGTAAGGGTTCGCCAAGTCGAGGGTTCAGCAATCTAGTTCATAGTGAAATACTGTGTCAAGAAGAAACATATCTATACCGTCATTGAACACGTGTGTTTGCTAGTGTTCAACATGCCTTTTCACAGATAATTGCTCTTTGTTGGCATTGTGTGCATCCACGCGCGCATATCTGTGTGTTGGCGCCCGAGCACGTGTGTGTGCGTGTGAATGTTTGATGTGTGTGTGATTGCGTCTGCGTGAGTTCGTGTGTCATACAAGCATGACAGTTTTTTTTTTGCACGTGTACAGGTTTCGTTTCTTCAAACAAAAAATATAGATTACTGGACATAACCAATTAATTCCAAGACAAAAAGAAATGCTCTGGAAGCCCCGTAATTCTGTTTATTTGTTTCCAATAGGGAAAACCTCCGTTTCTTTGTGCACCATCATTTTCATGTTTTTGATGAGTGTGTGCGTGTGAATGTTTGATGTGTGTGTTATTGCGCCTGCGTGAGTTCGTGTGTGTGTCTGTGTGCTGGGGTAATCTTAAATCTGTATGTCATATCCATCATCCAAAGATTGAGGTTTTACACGTTCCTCTTAAATAAGGGGAATATGGGTCGCATATCAGGCCGGAACAGCACCGACCGTTATCAAAACCGCAGACCTGCCCTTCTGTCTTGCACTGGAACAAAAATGAACATATGCGGAGCAAAGAACTCCACCCACCTGTCCACACATGCACACGCAGGCAGCGTCTTTGCACGAGCTCACGCACCTCATTACTGTAATAAACCACATTTTGTGTACATTTTAACACTGCAATAAGCACTAGAATGTATAATTATAGTCATCTCTTTTTCGTATCCACGTAATTCGACAATCAGTGCTAATGTTTAACAATGTTTTCTGACTGAATACAAAAGTTTAAAATTTTGAGAACGCTTGTATACAACCTACTTGTCCATTTGCCTGGGAGAACTGCCCCATCAGAGCCACCAGAACAACCAATACTGTCAGAAGTTTTGTCATCTGCAAAAAGTTCATGAAAGGTGGCACAAAACACAATAAATTGCCAACACGAAATAGAAACAAGTGTGATAGAAAGATAGCTACTTTAAACAGATAGATCGTTGGTGCTACACTGTAGTCAGTTTTAAGATGTCTTACCTTCACGCGCGACAGGAACTCTGGTGAGATGAAAGGTCAGGGGAAAAAAACCTTCTTTGTTAAAAATTGTCGATAAAAATAGTGAAACATTTGTGGATGTTTCCAGACGACCTGACCCTAGGATATATATTCTTTGTATAGACTCTCTAAGTTATCCAGTGTTCCATTAAGAATGTACAACTTTCGGGAGTAGCTCTGAATCCCGCAGAAAACTCTAACTTGCTATTGTAGTCAGTTCTCACTGATTTCCCTAGTCTCAGAAAAGTGTTGACTTTGCAGTAAAACTTAATTAAGTAGAAGTTTCCACATACCGATAGAGCTTTGCAAAAGATGGGACTATCGTCAAGTCTAATATAACTGTGAGAAATATCTGTAGGGAAGCAGAAACGCCTGGAGATGCAAAGGAGTTCTAAAATATCTGTCAGAAACTTTCTGGAACTGCAAATTTTTAAATGGACAAATGAACTTCCTAGAAAGGGTGAAATGAAAGCAGTTCCGACATAGTCCGTTTAAGAAAACGCCTTTCCAGATCCTTATAGAGCTTTGCTCTTGTTGCATTTTTGGTGCGGTTTTTTCTGGTTGTAATTTTTGGAGCAGTTTTTTTCTGGTTATAATTTTTGGTGCAGATTTTTTTGGTAGTAATTTTTGGTGCAGTTTTTTCTGGTTGTAATTTTTGGTGGAGTTTTTTCTGGTTGTATAGCTTGTATCTTTTATGTTGTTTTGACTTCGTATAACTATCCATACATACTTGTGGGTCAAGCGCACGGAGCGCTTTCTTCTCAGCGTGACGATGCTCTTTAGAGGTAAATAATAATAATTTTATTATTAAAGATGGGAACTGAACTTTCTAGAACTGAATTGAACTTCTTAGAAAGCATGACATGAAAGCAGTTCTGAAATAACCCAATGTAAGAAAATGTTTTTCGCTTAGAATAAATTATAAGTGAAACGACAACCCCAACAAAGTACTGGCAGCGCTAGACACAACCGTATGCTGACGTAGGCAATCAAGGGAGCCTATCGTACCCATACACGTAGCAAAGAGAGAGTCGAAAGTAAGGAACGTGGCAGATCTTCAAAAAAGATCTGCCCTCCCTTTCTTTTAAACGACCCTAGTCTTCACACGGCTAGCCCCTGGTGTACCACGTGTGCATACAGCGAATCCCTAATTTATATCGTCAGCTCGCTCACTAAGCGTAAACTAACAATTGGGATTCGACACAAACACAACATAGGACAATTACATGGAATCCTCAGGGTGCACAATATAATCAAACAAGAACAACAAGATCTGCCACGTTCCTTACTTTCGACTCTCTCTTTGCTACGTGTATGGGTACGATAGGCTCCCTTGATTGCCTACGTCAGCATACGGTTGTGTCTAGCGCTGCCAGTACTTTGTTGGGGTTGTCGTTTGACGATTTTATAGCGCTCTGTCCTCATTTGTTCTTGTTTGATTATAAGTGAAACCAAAACAAACAAACAATGACAACAACAACAAAAACATCAAAGAAAGGAATGCAGTGTTATAGAACTCTTCAGCGCTGGGCAGAACATCGGGACACTCTGGCAGAAATATCTGCAAAAGAATGGCACTGCACACCAGGCTTTGAGCAACACATCTTTAGACTCACACACGATTTGAAGAATGGATTTCTGCCATCCTGATAATTGCAGATGTTTCACAATAGTATGTGATTCATCAGAATTTTGTGGAAATGTTGACAACGCAGTATATATATATATATAGAATGCTGAAGCACGACGAAGCTCTAGAATGCTTTGGAGGCTGAAAAGTTGGCAAAAAAGGCAAAACAAACGACTTGCAGTTTTCCCTGTAGCCCTACCGTACTCAAGCCGCTTACAGCGAACGCTTCTAGAAGGTTAAACACACAAAGTGACTACTGTATCATTTAGTTTATCAGACATATGGGCGGCATTTTACTACATTTCGAGGAGGATTTTAGATTCAGGGCGAATCCGTGGTTCTATGTCTTTTTTAAAGCTGTTACTTTCGTGGCTGTTTAAGCTGCATTCTAGCAGTATAATGATATGGGTGATGAGTTTATCAGAACAATTACACTTCACTGGAAATGTGTGAATTAAATGGCATACACCATTTATTCTCACGTTTGCTATTCTGGTTGGTTGGTTATGTTAGAATTCAATATTATAAGCCCGTTACTTGGCGTCCAAACAATCTTTCTCGTATACACCATTTCATTTCGCTGGCAAGCCTGCAATAGGTAAGATACTGACGTCAAAGGTAATACTAATTATATTTTATAAACATACCTTAAGGTATCTCTGCAAGAAAGACAGAAACGTGTTCTTTTCCAAGTCGTCGAAATGGGTGAAATTACGATTCTCTTGCTACCCATTATATAGTGTGGGATGGGATGTCATTGGTCACATATTTATATGCCTCCAGTAAACTGATTGGCTGCTTTGCTTCTGCGATCGCCTGACTGTAATGCAAACTGAAGGGGGTCACGTGACTGACTAGTGCATGCACAGATAACGTAGAAAACTCCTCCTTTCCTGAACAGACGCGACAACGGTCAGATCTGTAGATTGAAAAGCCAGGGGAGGTAACTGAAGCGTCGAATAGATCAGGTTTTAGCCAAGGTTCTGTGAGACGCAATACAGAGGTTTCTTTAAATTCTCGCTTAAACTTCAGCAAGTGGGACAGTTCATCAACCTTGTCATTGAGTTAGCGGACATTTAACACCACAATACCCAGGACATTGTATTTTATTGGCTCATACAAGCATATGACAGTGTGTAATGATAAATTTGGTTTGCGGTTTATTTTTTGTTTTCTTGTTTGCTGTTTAGTGTAGTTTATTGTTTATATTGATTTGTTTCTCTGTTTTTAAAAAAATCTCCCTGTGTGTACCAAAGCTGATAGAGACAGAGAGAACAAGAACCTTGTGTTGTTTGATTGGTTTTGTCTGGTCTTTTGTTATTTAGTGTAGTTTATTGTTCACATCAATTTGTTCCTAATATTGACTCTGCTTAAAAAAATCTCCCGGTCTGAACCAAAGCTGAATGTGGCGTAGAGAGAATATGAGCCTTGGTTCAGCAAGGCGGGTTCCTTAACTTTTCCATTGTCAAGTTTTCCACCTGACACATCGACAGTCATTTCTAGTATCTTTGGGCACTAATGATAAAACATGCTCCAATATTAATTAAACGTACGTTTTTATTTGAAAGAAATCTATAGGACCGCTGAACTTTTGAACTTTTGACAGATTTAAATAGTGTGATTGTGATTGTGAGGGAGGTAGGCAATGCCAGTAGATATTGGAGTGCCACTGTAATGACTGTCAGACGCCAGGGCGCCACATTAACCCTAAGTCGGGCTGATTCACTCCAAGGATACCCCCAAAATAACTTTGATCTTGAACAAGTGCTCAGATTGACAGATAGTTTGGTGTAGAACAAATGTTGTGTGTGTAAAAGTATATGTAACTATGCGTGTGTGAGAAAGAGAGACGGGGAGGTGTCACCGTTTACATGTTTTTGCACATCTGCATGCATGGTACTTTTGTGTGCATTTGTGTGCTATAGTGTTTAAGGAGTCGGTGTTTGTTTCAACCCTCCACCTTCGGTGTGTCTCTGTGTGTGTGCTGACGTGCCGGCGCGAGATATATTTTGTTTTTGTTTGCTTGTTTTTGTGTCTATCCTCATTTGAAGACGCCGAGCGATAACCGTGCGGCGTGTACACCCGTGAGAAATCATAACATCGCAGTGAGGTTGTTATGACATGAAGACGGTGTAAGAGATGATATCTGATTACATGTTTTTCTCGCTGGCGCCCTCTGCATCAACGCAGCGAGTTTGTACTCTCCCCTAACAAGGACTCTAGTAACGCTTTGTAACTATTCCCTATCCTCCCCAAGCATTATGTCAGTCGGAAACTTTTACACGATCCAAAAAGTTACTTCGATCCGGAGTATCATTGGAGCGAATCAGAGCTGCTGACGGTCATAGTGTTACCTTGTCACCTGTTACACAGTTTTCCTCGTCACAATAAAGTGACTACCGGCTAACTACTTCACTTCTCTCTCTCTCTCTCTTTCTAAACAGGGCTGCTTGGGTAGGACAGAGGCTATTTAACACTCTTAGGACTGGCAAGCCTGCAATAGGTAAGATACCTACGTCAAAGGTAATACTGATTATATTTTGTAACCGTTAGGGTTAGCAAGTCTCACTATGTCTAAAGCAGCAGTCGACGGTCGGGGGGTGGGGCAGGGGGCAGAATGGGGTGAGAATGGTGTGAAATACTGATCTGATCTGATCTGGTCGTCTAGTACAAACTGGTTGCGTTTGTTGTGCAGACATTAAGGTGAACGATTTGACTGATCTTGACTTAATGGAGTGGGCTGTAACGGATGTGTCCCTTTTGTAACCCCCATCCACATGCCCTGTCTATGGCAATTGTAATGAATATGCCTTGACCCCTGACCCGATGGTGGGTAAGGGAGAGATTGCTTTTTGTATTATCGTTGCCACACTCATTCTTTTAGCACTCGGCAAGAGAAGTGTTGCTATTTTCTGTCAGAAACCACCTCCTCGTAAATTGAAAGGTATTAACTGTAAGGTATGCGCAGTCTGATGTTTCCCAGGGAAAGAATGACACGGAGTGGTGATGTATGGGGGGTATGGGTGGTCAGAATCAGTCGGGTCTGAGTAAATTGTGTAGTGTACAATGGAGAAAAGGGTCGATTGTTTTTCAAACAAGCCAAAAGATAGACGTGCTGACATATCGGTAGCAGCTTGAGACGAACGATTTCAGCTACATGTGCTTCCTGCACATCAAGTGCTACATTGGGAGTGCGCATGCGCGGAAGGGCCTTTACGATCGATATGTTTTCAGATTTGAAGTTTGTAAGGTGGGGTAAGGGTTCGCCAAGTCGAGGGTTCAGCAATCTGGTTCATAGTGAAGTACTGTGTCAAGAAGAAACATATCTAAACCGTCATTGTACAAGTGTTTGCTAGTGTTCGACATGCCTTTTCACAGATAATTGCTCTTTGTTGGCATTGTGTGCATCCACGCACGCATATCTGTGTGTTGGCGCCCGCGCACGTGTGTGTGCGTGTGAATGTTTGATGTGTGTGTGATTGCGCCTGCGTAAGTTCGTGTGTCATACAAGCATGACAGGTTTTTTTTGCACGTGTACAGGTTTCGTTTCTTCAAACAAAAAAAATAGATTACTGGACATAACCAATTAATTCCAAGACAAAAATGAAATGCTCTGGAAGCCCCGTAATTCTGTTTATTTGTTTCCAATAGGGAAAACCTCCGTTTCTTTGTGCACCATCATTTTCATGTTTTTGATGAGTGTGTGCGTGTGAAGTTTTGATGTGTGTGTTATTGCGCCTGCGTGAGTTCGTGTGTGTGTGTGTCTGTGTGCTCGGGTAATCTTAAATCTTTATGTCATATCCATCATCCAATGATTGGGGGTTGACAACTTCCTCCTAAGGGGGAATTATGTTCGCATATCAGGCCGGCACAGCACCGACCATCATAAGAACCGCATAACTCATCTACTGTCTTGCACTGGAACAAAAATGAACATCTGCGGAGCAAAAAATTACATCCACCTGTCCAAACATGCACACGCAGGCAAGCGTCTTTGCACGAGCTCACGCACCTCATTACTGTAATAAACCACATTTTGTGTACATTTTAACACTGCAATAAGCACTAAAATGTATAATTATAATCATCTCTTTTTCGTATCCACGTAATTGGACAATCAGTGCTAATGTTTAACAATGTATTATGACTGAATACAAAAGTTGAAAATTTGCGAACGCTTGTAAACAACCTACTTGTCCATTTGCCTGGGAGAACTGCCCCATCAGAGCCACCAGAACAACCAATACTGTCAGAAGTTTTGTCATCTGCAAAAAGTTCATGAAAGGTGGCACAAAACACAATAAATTGCCAACACGAAATAGAAACAAGCGTGATAGAAAGACAGCTACTTTAAACAGATAGATCGTTGGTGCTACACTTGAGTGAGTTTTAAGATGTCTTACATTCACACATGGCAGGAACTCTGGTGAGATGAAGGGTCAGGGGAAAAAAACCTTCTTTGCTAAAAATTGTAGATAAAAATAGTGAAACATTTGTGGATGTTTCCAGACGACCTGACCCTAGGATATATATTCTTTGTATAGACTCTCTAAGTTATCCAGTGTTCCATTAAGAATGTACAACTTTCGGGAATAGCTCTGAATCCCGCAGAAAACTCTAACTTGCTATTGTAGTCAGTTCTCACTGATTCCCCTAGTCTCAGAAAAGTGTTGACTTTGCAGTAAAACTTAATTAAGTAGAAGTTTCCAGATACCGATAGAGCTTTGCAGAAGATGGGATTATCGTCAAGTATAATATAACTGTAAGAAATGTATGTAGGGAAGCAGAAACGCCTGGAGATGCAAAGGAGTTCTAAAATATCTGTCAGAAACTTTCTGGAACCGCAAATTTTTTAATGGACAATTGAACTTCGTAGAAAGGGTGAAATGAAAGCAGTTCCGACACAGTTCGTTTAAGAAAACGCCTTTCCAGATCCTGATAGAGCTTTTCTGGTTGTATTTTTGTTGCAGTTTTTTCTGGTTGTATAGCTTGTATCGTTTGTGTTGTTTTGCTCTTCGTATAACTATCCATATATACTTGTGGGTCAAGCGCACGGAGCTCTTTCTTCTGAGCGTGACGATGCTCTATAAAGGTAAATAATAATAATAATTTTATTATTAAAGATGGGAACTGAACTTTCTAGAACTGAAGTTTTCGTAAGCATAATAGAAAGCATGACATGAAAGCAGTTCTGAAATAGCCCGGATTAAGAAAATGTCTTTCGCTTCGAATATATTATAAGTGAAACTAAAACAAACAAACAATAATAACAACAACAAAGAAAGGAATGCAGTGGGAAGAACATCGGAACACTCCGGCAGAAATATCTGCAAAAGAATGGCACTGCACACCAGGTTTTGTGCAACACCTCTTTAGATTCATACAGGATTTGAAGAATGGAGTTCTGTCATCCTGATAATTGTAGATGTTTCACAATTGTATGTGATTCATCAGATTTTTGTGGAAATGTTGAGAACGCAGTATATATAGAATGCTGAAGCACGATGAAGCTCTAGATTGCTTTGGAGACTGAAAAGTGGGCAAAAAGGGCAAAACAAGCGACTTGCAGTTTTCCCTGTAGCCCCACCGTACTCAAGCCGCTTACAGCGAACGCTTCTAGAAGGTTTAAACCCACAAAGTGACTACTGTATCATTTAGTTTATCAAACATCTGGGCGGCCATTTACTACAGCTCGAGGAGGTTTTTAGATTCAGGGCGAATCCGTCTTTTACTTTCGTGGTTATTTAAGCTGCATTCTAGCAGTATAATTATATGGGTGCTGAGTTTATCCCAACAATTACACTCCATTGGAAATGTGTCAATTAAATGGCATACACCATTTATTCTCACGTTTGCTATTCTGGTTGGTTGGTTATGTTAGAATTTAATATTATAAGCCCGTTACTTGGCGTCCTAAGAATCTTTCTCGTATACACCATTTAATTTCGCTGGCAAGCCTGCAATAGGTCAGATACCTACGTCAAAGGTAATACCGATTATATTTTATAAACATACCTTAAGGTATCTCTGCAAGAAAGACAGATGCGTGTTCTTTTCCGAGTCGTCGAAAATGGGTGAAATTACGATTCTCTTGCTACCCATTATATAGTGTGGAATGGGATGTTATTGGTCAAATATTTATAGTTAAAACAGTAAGCTGATTGGCTGCTTTGCTTCTGCGATCGCCTGACTGTAATGCAAACTGAAGAAGGTCACGTGACTGACTAGTGCATGCTGACAGATAACGTAGACAACTCCTCCTTTCCTGAACAGAGGGGACAAAGGTCAGATCTGTAGATTAAAAAGCCAAGGGAGGTAACTGAAGCGTCGGCTAGATCTGGTTTTAGTCAAGTTTCTGTCAGACGCAACACAGAGGCTTCTTTACATTCTCGCTCAGCAAGTGGGACAGTCCATCAACCTTGTCATGGAGTGAGCGGATATTTGACACCACAATACCCAGGACATTGTATTTTATTGGCTCATACAAGCATATGACAGTGTGTAATGATAAATTTGGTTTGCTGTTTATTTTTTGTTTGTTTGTTTGTTCTTTAGTGTAGTTTATTCTTTATATTGAAATCCCCCTATGTGGACCAAAGCTGGCAGACAGAGAGAACAAGAACCTTGTGTTGTTTGACTGGTTTTGTTTGGTCTTTTGTTATTTAGTGTAGTTTATTGTTGACATCGATTTGTTCCTAATATTGACTCTGCTTCAAAAATCTCCCTGTCGGAACCAAAGCTGACTGAGACGTAGAGAGAACATGAGTCTGGCGTTCAGCAAGACAGGTTCCTTAACTTTTCCATTCTCAAGTTTTCCACCTGACTAATCGACAGTCATTTGAAATATCTTTGGGCACTAATAATAACACATGCTCCAATATTAATTAAACGTACGTTTTTATTTGAAAGAAATCTATAGGACCGCTGAACTTTGGAAAGATTTAATAGCCACGAGTACCAATTATTTTCTGGTTTTATTTCTGTAGTGAACTTTCGACGTTCGTCCAACAGGCCAGCCCGTTAAAAACGGAAAGGGCCGTATTTTGTCCATAATTTAATTCTTATCTGTAATATTGCTGAGGTGGCAAAAATCAATTACAGATTTTTATAATGATGGACTCCTCTTTTCCTCTCTCTCTCTCTCTGTCTCCCTCTCAGATATGCATGCAGTTTGCGGCGGAACGTTCAGCAACCAGTAACACACACACACACACTCTCTCTCTCTCTCTCTCTCTCTCTCTCTCTCTCTCTCTCTCTCTCTCTCTCTCAAATGAACGAGAACAGACACCCGACTATGGTCAGCTGTGGCCTATGGCCATATCGTTTACTTGTCCTTTACAGCCTGTCTGCAATATAATACCTCACACATTTGAATATCGTACCAGCTGTGTGCCTCACAATTCATCTCTGGCCATGTGCACTCAATTTGCTCCATTAAATAAACACTTAAAAACATGTTTAATGTTGTTGTCAAAGTAAAATACACGTACACACACACACAAACACACCCACGCATCGCGCACCCACGCACGCACGCACGCATGAACGCACGCACGCGCGAATGCTGCTGTGAGTTCAGAGCATAAATTAAAGTCATCGCATTGTAAAGCGCTAGACACAACCGTATGCTGACGTATGTGACCAAGGGAGCCAACCGTACCCAAACACGTAGCAAAGAGAGAGTCCTTACTTTCGACTCTCTCTTTGCTACGTGTATGGGTACGGTAGGCTCCCTTGATTGCATACGTCAGAATACGGTTGTGTCTAGCGCTGCCAGTACTTTGTTGGGGTTGTCAGTTGATGATTTATAGCGCTCTGTCATCATTTGTTCTTTAGTAATTCATCGCATTGTAATTAATGAGGAGATTGTCTGTGTTCCCATTTGCAAAGGTCCTGGTAATCCCATTTGTAAAATACTTTATAAAGGCAACGTAACGCTAGTTAAACGCGCAACCCGCACACAAGTAACAGTCCTAAGTTGTCAGAAGGCACCACCACCCACATCATGCAACAA
>SMGT01009894.1:35436-60003 GCA_004794575.1 Lanistes nyassanus | reverse complement strand
TGTCTGACTTCAGGTTTCATACGTGCTCATGCATCTGCCGCCTCTGACACAGTACGTCTCCGTCCTCCTCACCCTGGTAAGTTTCAGGTAGCATCACCCACCTCCTTTTTGTGCTGAATCAGCACTTTGGGTCATGGTACAGTATTGTGACAAGAAAATGCAAATTTCTTTATCTAAATTTGTGTTTCTTTAGCAGTACTTACCATGACCCATCAAAGACCCACCCTCTTCCCCGCTGATGGGTTTTTCTGGCTTGAGAAAGTCAGCTTGACCCTGTCAGTGAGCTGTGTGCACGAGTGGCATGTGCTGTGCGCATGCGCGGAGGGGCCTTACCAGGGTTGCTATGTGGGTTGTTTTTGTTTGGAAGGTGCGTTTTGGGATCGCTAAATTGAGAATATAGAACTTTGGGTCATGGTAAGTATTGCTAAAGAAACACAAATTTAGATAAAGAAATTTGCATTTTTCTCAATGAACCTGTAACCACATGGTTGATGATTTATCTCCTGGGGGTAAAATGAATGCAATCCATGATGCAAGCAACCGAAGTAGAATGACTTGTGCCTATCCTTTTTGTGATGTAACCAATGTGTGGGAGATTCTCTGAAACTATACAGCAGACAAAGAAGTGGCTGGCATTTTAGGATTATGCAATCAAGTTTTCTTGATGTTAAGCATCATTTTCAAAGAAAGTGTAAGGCATTCTTTTTGTGACAAATTTAACTTGCAACAAAAAAGTTTTGCCTTCTGAGTAATAGTTTTTTTTCACTAGTTGATAGGTTTGCTTGTGTGAAAAAATCAAACAAGTGGCTGCTGCTTGGTGTGTGGAATGTTGTAAAGCAGTGAAACTAGACCAATCAAAATATTATCAAACAAGATCAAAATTACCATTTCTATGGGAGAAAACCAACAACACAAACCAGGTAGATTGAGTAAAATAAAGTATAAAACAAATATGACATCAAGAGAAAATACATTGAAACCGTATGTCAGATGTCAACATATCTTTTATAAATTTCAGCTGATCAAGAGAGAGTATGGGTCATTCATGGTGCCAGCAGAACCTGGTGAGAGTTTAGTCTATACTTTTTTCTTTCTGCAAAGTAATACAGTAAAACCTCCCATATAAGAACTTGCAATATACAACTTGCTCCAGTGTATGACCCAAATATTTTTGACGAAGACCGTTTACTATATAAATGACCTCCCACTTACGACTCCCTCCTTAACCCAACCACCGACCCACGAAAGTGAGCAGTTTTGCACAGTATACAACTTTCCCTGGTTGAGTTAAAAAAAAGCAGACTTTTGTAAAGATGTTTGAGGAACACGAAAGGTCAACCCAAAATCCAATGAGAAGTGCACAAAGACTGTTTTAAATCTAGAAAAGAGAACTGAAAGTGCTCCTATTAAAGAAGCATCAAAGGGAAGTTAGCAACAAATAACAGACCGACGTAAGTGACCAGTTTTGCGCAATATGCAACTTGTGTGTCTTTTCAATGTTTCACAGTAGGACTAATAGTTTATATGAGAGATTTTTTTATAATTCATTCCTGAAGGTCTTATTTGATATTTTATGTTTGTCATGGCCGATGCAATGCGTTCAGTAAATGGAAGGTCAGGCAGACGAAGTGTAGGTAGATCTTGTTCACACTTTCTAGCCCAGCGAAAGGTAAGTTAGCTGCAGGTGTCCAGACTTTACTACTTTTTTGTAGTAGGCCGCTGCCCTGTAGGGATCGGGTTTAATCCAGTGTAAACTGTGAGTTGTGAGAAGTAGGTGGGGGGGGAGGAGGGTAGAGACTTGCATCACACTTTAAAATCTCCCCGACGCGTTCAACTGTATAAGGGAAGTAAAAACTTGGTATCATTGTAAAGCTCTATCATCGGTTGTTTCCCCTGCACTGTCTAAATGAGTTTCGGAAACAGTTTCGGCTTGCCAAACGTGGTTTAAGTGTAGGTCTACTTCCGTCGTTCACAATGGCTACACATGTTACATTTTGTCTGTGCGAAAGTGACTATATTTGGGACCAAATAGTAAGTAGTATTTAACACTTTAAACTTAAAGTATTATTTCCGTTGTGATGCAGAAGAATAGATCTTTCTAAATATGTTAAATATATTACTGGGAGTGTGGTAGTTTTTAAGTGGCAGCTTTTTCAAGACGTGTAAATCTATTCGGCCTCTATACGGTCTCTACGGTTTCTTTTTTTGCGGGTCCCTATGGGCTCAAAGAGTTAAAAGGTGCATCAAATGTATTTTAATTCGGAAACTGCAAATATGTTTAAAATCTAAATGTTTGAAATCTGTAACAAACTAACAGGTCGAAACAAGAAATCGCCACTACCCACTGACGTTCCTGTCACACAGCTACCCGAGGCTTTCTCTCAGTACTTCCTCCGCAAAGTCGCGGATATTTGAGCTGAGCTGGACGAGATGGTGCTACACTGTGGACCTCCAACCCTTGCTGACAACCTGCCATGTTGTTCATTTCAATCTCTCCAGCCCATATCTCAGTCAGATCTCAAGGCTGTCATATTAAAATCTAAACCTACTACCTGCCCTCTGGACCCCATACCAACCCACCTTCTCCTTGACTGCCTAGATGTTCTGCTCCCAACTCTCGCACAGATCGTAAACGACAGTCTGTCATCAGGAGTCTTTCCATCGCTGTTCAAGGCTGCAATAGTCAAGCCTCTCCTCAAGAAACCCACCCTTGATGCAAACAGCCTCAAGAACTACTGCCCAGTTTCCAACCTACCCTTCCTCTCAAAAGTGGTTGAAAGGGTTGTCCTAAATCAACTTCTCGCCTACCTCAACTCAAATGACCTTATCTCTCACTCCCAGTCAGCATATCGGCCATTCCACAGCACGGAAACAGCTCTGACTGTAGTTGTCAATGACATTTTGTCTGCTCTGGATGGAGGCGATGTGTCTTTTCTGACCCTCCTTGATCTTTCCCCAGCGCTTGATACGATCGACCATACCATCCTCCTCAATCGTCTCCATGATGTATACGGCATCTGTGGGTCGGCGCTGGCGTGGTTCCAGTCCTACCTCTCTGGTAGAACTCAGTCTGTACTTGTCGCTGACTAGTTGTCACCCCTATCAGCATTGTCTCTCGGAGTCCCTCAGGGATCTGTCCTGGGCCCTATCCTTTTCATCCTATACATCAAACCACTATCATCACTCATTCATTCTCAAACGGTCTCCACCCAGTCCTATGCAGACGACACCCAATTATACAGTTCTTGTCCTTCAGCTGATGTACGTGCCAGCCTCATGACCATGCAGACTTGCATATCCGGTGTCAAAGCATGGATGGTCCACAACAGACTAAAGTTGAACGACGAAAAAACAGAGGCTCTTCTCTTCAGTAAAAGCAATGCTGGCGTGACAGAATATCCCACGGCAGTCCAGATTGGTGATGTCGACATCCCTTTCGCCGACTCAGCAAGAAATATCGGTGTTATTATTACCTCTAACATGACACTTGACAAACACATTTCCAACATCTGCAGATCCGCTTATTCTGAACTCAGAAAAATCAGCAGCTTCCGTCACCTTCTGTCCGATCAGGTTGCAAACACATTTGTATGTGCCTACGTTCTGTCTAAACTCGACTACTGCAATTCCTTGCTAGCCGGCTGTCCCCTGTTTCTGCTACAGAAGTTACAGAAACTTCAAAACTCGGCCACTCGCCTTGTCTTGAAAGCGCGCAAAACAGACCATGCCACACCTCTCCTCCGCACTCTGCACTGGCTCCCCATTCAGGCTCGCATCGACTACAAGTTGTCTACTCTCTGTTTCAATTTCTTCACCGGTGCATACCCCAGCTACTTTTCAGAACTTCTTACAATCTACACTCCAGTGAGACAGCTCCGCTAATCTTCCGACGATCGCATTCTCTCAGTACCCCGCATCAGGACAAAAACATATGGACAGCGCATGTTCACCTTCTCGGCATCCACCCAATGGAATTCACTTCCCCACAACATTCGCCACTCCTCATCACTACAGACTTTCAAACGTAACTTAAAAACTTTTCTTTTCCGCAAGTATCTTGACTGACGTCATGACTGCCTGTCTGCATTAACTTACAACTTCCTCTATTATGATACTTTTCCACCCATCTGTGACTGAAGGACGATCTGTATCCCAACCTGTGTTTCATTCATCTCTCCCTCTTTGTGTTTGTTGCATTCATCTCTCCCTCTGTGTGTGTGTATGTGTTTCGTTATTTTCACTGAGTAGGTGCCTCGTCCGCGCAAAGTGTGCATGAAATGTGTTCTTGCGCGTTACAAATCCACATTTATTATTATTTATTATGACTTTCTGAGCCCAGTATGTCTCCCTTCAGAAGTAGTCCACAATCACCGGGCAAAGGTCTGCGAATTGACTTCAGCAAATAGATGAATCGAGTTAGGCGAGTCGGTGGATCAACTTAGGCAGGTGGGAGAACTGGTTGGGCAAAACGACCACCCCCCGTATGCAGATGTGTTTATCTCTAACTCCAACCATCACTGTACATGTATATATATGTACTAACGGTTCAGCATGACCAGTCCTCCCTTATAAGACCCCTTTATTATAAGACCTGAGTTTGGCTGCTTTTTCAGAATCTTATATTGGAGGTTTTACGGTACTTAAGTTACCCGCCTCTTTTTGTGCTACTCAGAACTTGAGTATAGTATGATGACGTTGAAATCCAAATTTTTGCCCTAGATTTGTGTTCAGTAAGTCATATTGATACTTACCCCAACTCGTGGGAGACCCACCCAACCTCCCTGTCTCTGCTCCTCTGGGAAAAACCCAAATGTAAGACAAAAATTTAGATTTTAAACATATTTGCAGTTTCCGAATTAAAATACATTTGATGCATCTTTTAAAAGATATGCAATTTTTTTAAATATAATAATTTTAAATGCGCTGAAACTTTTTTTTTTTATATTTAAAATCAAAGGCTTGTGGATAAGCTAAAAAAAATTTTAAAAATTCATTTTTTTGTGCTTGTTCCATAAAACTTTTGTGATTACTAGAATAAGATCCTTATATTTTCTCAAATGCCTCTTCTCAAATGGGGGGGGGGGGGGGGGGAGAATATCTCTGGTCTTGAATTCTGACTGCAATTTACCATGATTGTAGTTTTTCCAATTTCATTTTTCACTTTACAAAAATGATTTTTGTCTTTTTCTTATTAAAAATAAATTATTCTGTTGAGATAATGAAAATCCATAAGATCCCTTAACTTTTTTGGGCGAGGGAGAACCTTCAAAGTAATTGAAGCCAGATTCTTTATTATGTTTACAGGATATAATGTGTCAGTTGTGTTTGATTTGGATAATGTGCCTGCAAACTGGGAAGAGCTGGTCCAAAAGGCATCTTTGTTGAAAAGGAACTGCTTCGCATCTGTTTTTGAGAAATATTTCAAGTTCCAGGAGAATGGTGTTGAAGGCAAACAGAGGGCAGTTGTGCACTACAGAGATGATGAGACTATGTAAGTCACATACTTTCTCTTTAGTTGAAAAAAAAAAATGCATTTATATTAATGCTCAGAACAGTTGCTGTACTTGGGACCATTACTGTCTTACTAAACACAGATTGTGTGTTTGTTTAGGTCTTACGTGGGATTATTGAATCTGTGATTATTATTTACTATAGAGTGTAAGGAATGACCATTATTAAAAGACTGTACTAAAAAAATTGTAACACATGTAAAACTAAAAGCAGTGAAATAGTGACATTTATGACAAAATTTGCTCGCTTGTTAGATTTTGTTGAAGGGATTCATAATTTTTTAAAATTAGGATTAAAAAAGAAAGAGCTAGATAGACCACAGCTTGGAGGATGAGTACAGATTACTAGTTCCTGCTGCCTCTGTAATTTTGAATGTATGGGAAGCAGTTGGAAATGTCTTTTGCCCAGGGAAATCTATACATTGATAATTCAGCTGGGAAAACAGTTTGATGAAGAAACTTATGGTAATACATCAGTGTACACTTTTGCATAAAAGGACTGTAAAAGTAATACCTCCCGAGTACTCGAAACGATATGCGTACTTAGTGATTTAACAGTGATATTCTTGTCAAAATGGAACCAATGAAATAAAAAAGACATTTTTCTCAAGTCACAAAATTTTGCATGAAGATTTCCAATAAATGGTGACATGGTATTGCAATATCACAAAAGTTTTAGTTTTTGTGCATGTGTTGCACAGGTATGTGGAAGCCAAGAAAGACAGAGTTACAGTTATCTTCAGCACAACATTCAAAGATGATGATGATGTTATCATTGGTAAAGTTTTTATGCAGGTGAGTTGACCCTTGGCATAATTAAAAAAAAATCCTTGTATCCCTTGTGGGGCATAGGCAGCCAGTGAGAGTCCTCACGCATCTTGGTCCTGAGTCAGTCTTTCAAACTGTCTCTAGGTGTGGCCCATCCTCTTGGTATCCGCTATAAGGTTGTGGCATGACACATTTCTTTGCTGACTCTTCTCCTTATTGCTGGGGTTTCCATGTGAGGGGTTCTAACTTTTCACCAAACTGTCTTCCTTTATCATCCAGGCTGGGGACTGGGCATGAATGAGTTCCATGCCATAATATACTGAAAACCAAAAGAAACTAAAACTAAGGGAGTTGATTTCATTTGAATTCTGTCCTTTAATTCAAATGGGTTTGAATCGATCATTTTTGAAAAAATCAGTACGCTGAGTCTTTGCACAATGTATGTGCATAATGGTGGGCATGGAGTGCACCAGACAGTTCACCACCACCATAGGCATGTTTGCACAGATCTGCCCGAGGGCTTGCTCCAGCTGGCAAGCTGTGGTCAGTCTTGGCTGGATGGCGTTAACTCTCTCTGCAGATGGTCCCATAGGTGTTCAATTAGGTTGAGGTCTGGGCTTATGGAGGGCCAAGGCATCGCCTGAATGTTGTCCTGCTGCAGGAAGGCCATGGTGAGGCTTGCTGTTTGTGGGTGAGCATTGTCATGCTGAAAGGTGAGATTGATGTGCTGCTGGAAGTATGACATGTTGGGCCTCAGCACCTGGTCCACATAGCCTTGTGCTGTCATGCCATTTCCTCATCCAAGGCCTATGTTCTGGAAGATGATAGGGCCTACAAGTCGGTTGAGGCCAGCTCCACTCCAAATCTTGATGCTGGGGTCTCCCCAGTGGTCGTGCTGCAGGATGATGTTGCCATTCCTCTCGCTCCACCTGATGCGGCTGTTGGTGTGGCTGATGTAAAAGCGGCTTTCATCGGAGAAGGGGATGTCTCACCATCGCTGCCATGTCCTGTTCAGGTGCTGCCCACTGCATTCTCTGCTGCCGATGTTGGCAATAGCTGTCGCTCAGACAACTGGTGATACTTAGTCTGCTGGCTGATGGCAGATCCATGGCTCCCAGCAGTGGCTTTGGTCATCTCTGCGGCAGGGAGGAACTGTTGGTGCAGGTGGTCGCAGTAGGTCTGTCCGGTCATGCAGTTGTGACATGAACTAGTCGGCCTCTGATTCCATCCCTAGTGCCACCAGTGGCTTGAAAGCGAGCCCACAAACAACAGATCATGGAAACTGCCTCACCCAGTGCATGTGCAGCCATGCTTGGGTAGTTTCCAGTATGCAGTTGTCAGATGGTTCTTTCCCGATCTGTAGTGTTCAGTCTTGGCATTTTTGTGCTGCTGTCGGCTTTTTTCTAGTGGGTTGTGCCCTCTGTTCACAAAGAAAGTTCTAGTCTTGCTGCTTTTGTTCAAGCTGCACGAGTGAAAACCACTGTCTGACTTTAGCACTCCAGAAAGGACAGATTTTTTGCACTAGGCATGTCATTATCAAGGGCTACGCTCAACAGACCTTGCCACCTCATGTCAACCTAAGTTTTGTTGCTATCATTGTACCCGAATACATCAAATTTGACTTCTCCTTGCCCGTGTGTCAGTTTGCATTTCTTTTGGTTTTGAGTATATCTGCAGCATTTTATGTGTGAACAACTCCAAAGCAAACATAATGACTGTGGCCCTGAAATATATCCTTTCGCCACTTTCTTCTTCCTTATTCTCCTTGTTCACCCCCAATCTACTCTAACCCATCCCACCCCAATCTCTTTGCCTTTTTTAAGACTTATGTTTATGGGAAGAAAATAAATAAAGGAAGTTTGATATTAAAGCAACAAAACAGTTGCTTTTAATTTTTTTAGAAGATTGCATTGTAGATTTTTAAGATTTTCAAAATTTGTAAATTTAGATACAAAACAGAAATTTTTATAATGGCTGCCTTGAAGGGTTTTACAGCCATAAAGCTAATGGGTCTTATTTCATGATTTTAAGTGATTTTCTACACATATCATAAATATGTTTATATTACAAGCCAGGTAGAGAGTATTTTCATACACTACTTTTTAATCTCTGCCTTCAGTTCTAGGAAATCATCAAGGGAGTTCTCTGTGACTGTTTATTGCCCACATTTTGCCTTTGCATGTTTTCAGGAATTCAAAGAGGGTCGTCGCAAATACCAGCAAGCACCTCAAGTTTTATTCAGCCACAAAGAGCCGCCCCAGGAACTGCAGGATACTGATGCCAGGACTGGTGACAACATTGGCTACATCACATTTGGTAGGTCTTAAATAAAAATTTCAAACACCACCCCCTCCCAGAGCCCACCCCTGAAACAAAACAAGTCTTATAGTTTAGTTTTCCGTTACTCCAGGCATTGTATGTGCATGCCTTGCATCCCTACATTGTGATAAAAAGGATCAATAAAGTATATTTGTCTCACCTTTATACTAGAAATGCTTTCTGTACTATATTTCATCGAGTAGGGTGCAACATTTAAAAAACTCCCAAATCTCATCATTCCATGACTTCTGCCAGTTTCGATGCTCTTGAGGTGCAAGTTGGGCTTTTACAGCCCGTTGTGTGCTGCTATACCTAACCTTTGGAGTGGTGTTCTTTCTAATGTTAAAACGGATTCCAGTTGTTTTCTCTTGTTTTTTTTATTTGTTTGTTTTTCTATTCTATTTGTCAGGGCAGGATATGGGGGTGGGGTGTTTTTGGTGCTTAAGCATCCCTGTTAGCCATCGATGTACTATCAAAATAAAAAAGTCGGTTTTCTCTTTTATTTGCCTCTGAAGCTTGAAGTAATTCAAAGCTAAATGAGATTGTTTCCAAGTTACATCATGGTAACATTGGGTCTCTTTAGCATTGATGGGGTTTAAATTTGAAAGTTAGTCTGAAAATGGAAGATATGTTAACAGAACTAAGTCTTCTAGATTAGGACTTAGATAGTTTATATAGATATTTTGTTTTGTAGGTGTCAGTTTATTTGCATCAATTATATTATTGATACCATAACAGAAAACATTTTTGAGGGGGAGAATTGAATTAATGACTTTAACTTTGATGTTTTCAGTCTTATTTCCACGTCACACTAGTGCCAGTGCTCGAGACAACACCATCAATTTGATTCACATGTTGCGAGACTATCTGCACTATCACATTAAGTGTTCTAAGGTTGGTGAATTTTTGATCTTGAAACATTCACTGGTTTTATTTAGATGATCCCTCATGTAAGCATCTTAAGAATTTAAGTAGGCCATAATTTTCCAACATCAGAAAAAAATTTTAGCCCACCAAAAATCTAGAAGATCCACTTAAGCTAACTGAGAAGATATCCATGGAAGAACTCTTACTAGCACTAAAATCTAAAAAGTTTGGCTCAGGTCCAGGCCCCGATGTCATAACTTACAAGATTTTAAAGAAAAGTCATAATAGTATCAAGACATTAGTTTACATCTTTTTAATGACGTCCATTGCGAACAGTAGGTCAATAATTTAATGGAGAAAATTTTTGGAAATTAATAGAAGCTATCAGTTATGGTCAGTAGACCAATAAGGGAGGGAGAAAAGTGCACATGTTTTTTAGCTTTGAGATACTTTATACACAGATCATGACTTTGGTTGCAAGGTTTGGACTGGCCTTTTGTTTGGAATAGACTTGTACTGCACATAGAAGAGATTGATACCAAGAATAAAACTGATTTAAACAAATAGGTAATAGGTGAGGTCTTCTGTCGATCAGTATCAACAGCTAGTTGGGGCTAAAAGTTGTAGTGTGTACTGAATATACTTCAAGGTGAGATGTTGCCAGTATGCTTGTAAAAGTAATTTTGATTGCTTTCACATAAAAGATGTCAGTATGTGCGGTAACCACCATTTTGAAGTAGTCTCAGAGGCAAAAAAACAAATCATGTAAAATTACTGGGTGTGTATCCAAAAGCTTTGGTTAACTCTTATGCTTACTTGGAAAAAATGTATGGAGCATTAAACTTGCCTAGGTGTCCAAAGTAAGTGGCTTTAAGGTCTAGCAGAATTCTGTCTCCAAGGAGCTGACTGTATGCTATGCAGTAAGCATTACACAAACATCGGAAATTTGAAAAAAAAATCTTTAAAACAATAAAAGTGGGCAATGCTTTTTATGCATTTGTGGGTAAGTTTTTCTCAAAACCATTTTTGATTATAACAGTTATTATCATTTACTAAAGCACAGCAGTTCATAAGCAGTTGCACACAATTTTACAATTTTCATCAAATACTGTTTCACACAGGCAGCACACAAAGAAAATGATGCTCTTCAGACAGATTTTAGGGAGACAGGTGTTAAAATGAAAGGAACTGGTCATGTTTGAAAAGTACTGTGCATAGAACTGTTGAATAGAAAGGGAAAATTACTTCCCTTTTGTTAAATGTAAGGTGAGATATTCTCCTAACTGCAAATGGCTGGTTTTGTGAATGACATTTGGTTCAAATGACATTTCTGTTGTAAGTGTGAGTGCATTGTCCCCAAAGTCAATCTTTAGCAAAGTAAGAAGCGAACACATACATCTCAAGAACGCTGTGTATTGAGAGCTTGTAAATGTAAAGGAGAAATATCAACTGACAGCCTGTTTCAGGAATTTAATATTGTAATTATCGTTTGATCATTACATCCTGTAACTGCGGTGTGATTGTTTTTCTTGCTTTGGTTATAGAACATTTTGTAAAAGTTTCCCAAGCTTTGCTACACTTATAAAATGTGTGACGAATGCCATGCTAAAAGTCCTTTATGTCCCCAGGCATATATTCACCAGCGGATGAGAGCTAAAACGTCGGACTTCTTAAAGGTTTTAAACAGGGCAAGACCAGAAGTGAAGGACAAAGAGAAGAAGACTATTACGTGAGTTTTTGCTGATAACACCCGCGATGTAGTGGACATATAGACAATCTGTATAATGTTCTTGCAAATAGACATTGGTATCCGAATTCACCCCTTTTTAATCTTTCCTTGCTGTTTGCAGTTCCATTCTTTTCCATCATCTCCTCCTCAGTCACGTCTTCCTAGTTTTGTGTGTGTGTGTGTGTGTGGGTGTGTGTGTGTATGTGGGTGTGGGGGAGAGAGAGAATGTGTGAGTCAAAAACTATTGCAGCTGTTTTGATTTTCGCATCTGCAGTTGTGTGTGTACTTGGGAGAGTCAAAAGATTACTGTTGTTTATCTTTTGATTATTGATCATCAGTGTAATGCTCTTTAATATATTCTTCAAAAATTATCTAAATGATAAAATGGAATAAATCACATAAATACATATCATAAATGTGGCCTGCACATTTATGTCTGTTTAATGGTTCTAACTTTCTGTTGTGTTGATTTTGGTTGCAGAGGGAAGACATTCAATCGGCAAAACTGATAACAGTGTTGTTTGCTGGTTATTTTTGCTGAACGTGTGAACATACCTTGGAGTGAGTGGGAAGTTGTGTGCTATGTGTTATTGATGATAACTTGTTACACATCAGCACCAAATCTATGCACAAGGAATGATGTTGTCAGTGGAATAAAATGTCGCCAGTGAAATCATCTTTAAATGGTACTCAAGTACATTATTGTCTTATTACTCCTACTTTTAGTAATATGCCTTTGTCAGACATTGTCTCCTAGGACTTTTGCCAAAGGCTTTTCACTGAAGTGTCAAAAATGAGTTTATAACCGTATAGATTGGCATATTCATCAGTATAATTGTCGGTATCTTGAAGAAAGCACAGTTTTCTTGAAATTTCTTGGAGACCTGAAAGCCAGCTTGCAAACCATCGTGGCTTAGGGACAACTGGCCACAGAGATACATGTACCTGGATTCACTAATTCTTCCACGTGGCAGCAACGTTTCCCTGTGCCATAAAGATGGGATCGGGGGTTGAGAGGAGGAGAAACCTGCTAGTTTTAAACTAATTTCCAAGGTTTTCAAAGTTAAATGAATGTTTACATCTCATAGAAAGAATAACGGGATAATATAGATTTCTCAAAGAAAGCACTTGTGATTTTAATTTAGGCAAGAATTCTTTGAATATGAAAAAGAAACTAAAAACAAGCATAATATTCAAAGGCTGGAATTTTCCCAATAAAGTTGAAATCCATCTTTTAAAATGTATCAGTCATAAGCTGTTTAGAATCAATTTGCTCGCCGAGTTTAGTTATCTATGACAAGCTGTCATGGACACATGAGTGAAAACATGAACTTCTTTTCTATGGAGATAGGTGGGGCTCTGGCTTGCTGTTTTATTGTTTTCAAATAAAAACTGTGTGATAGTAATATCTTTATCTCATCTTGGCATGATGTAGACTGTACATAACATGTGGTCATAACTGTATGTATGTGTATATGTTTTTAAAGATGTGCACAGGTTCAGTTGGACAATGTGCAGCTATTTCTAAGGCTGAATCTTCACATGCTAATTTTGTTACCTAGTGTGTGTACAAGTAAGGGTGTTAATTTGAACTGTCTTTCTTTATTTTTATTGTTTTGGTGGGTGGTGGGTGGGTGAGGTTGTACAGGTTATTGAGAGGGGCAACTTCATTGGCTGCTTGCGGTTTATACGGCATTAGTTTTCAGATTGAGATATACTGCTTACACAAAAATATTTTCCTTTTTGAGTTTTGATTAGATAAATTCAGACTGCAATGTTTGACTGTTTGCCTTATGTGGTGTATCACAAGCCATTTTGAGGGGTGCAAGTCCTAGAAAATTCCAGAATTTCATGCATAAGAGAAACAAGAGAAGTTACTAAGGTATGGGAAGTGGTGGATACTTATTGTGCTTTTTGAAGTTTTTGATCCAGACTCATGATATTTGCAATTGCATTTACTTACAGTTGTCAGTTCCAGCCCTTGAATGTTATTACCAAATCTTTTTAAAAAAGTTTTATGACGTTGAAATGAGAAGTGAAAAAATACTGGAGAATGTGATGAAATATTTTTCTGTATGTATTTGATGGGATGGAATGAAGTTTAAATCTAACCTTCATTACTGGCACACTGAGACCTGCAGCCTAGCCCAGCTTGGCACTATTTAAGAACATTGAAGATGTCGGTTACTATTGCTATGTCATGGAAGGGAGAAACAATGCAAGAACTCTTTCAGAGGATCTTCAGGTGATTTTGAGATTTTCTGTGCCAAGGGGCAGAAAGTAGTTTACCCAGGCTGAATCCTGTTTTAAATCATTTGCATTCCCATGCCTTGAAAAACTGTGTGTGTGTGAGAGAGAGAGAGTGAGAGTGTACCCCAAGTTAGCATCTAGGGCTCTGTTGTGGGAAGGAGCCAGCTGTGTAAAATGGTGGCACAAACACAGGAAGTAAATGTGTTAGAGATCTTGGTGGGAACTGTTGCCCTTTATGCCCTCCCTCCCCCCAGACCGCGCCATGGCAACCAAACTGTGTTTGCTGCTGTCACAACCTGAACTGAAACCTGAGGTACAATACAGTCAGCTTGTTGATGGATAACTCTATGTATGTCTGCGTGTGCATGCATCTGTGGGGTGTGTTTGTGCATATGGGTGCACACAACCTCGTGGTGCCTCCTTTGCTTGAAGTGTGCATTAACATGCATTAGCTCTCACATACACACCCAGAGGGTAGAATTCCTTTCTGTTTCTGATAGCATAGACATGCATGGCTGCACATAGAATGTACATGCTGAAGGTTGCTCACGGGATCATGTACAAGCGCAAACTTGGATGTGCATAGATGCTGAACATTCACATACAAGGTGCTCCTGCTGCTTTTCTCACACAGGTATGCACATGCATGAACAGACACACAGGAACAAGGATTTAGTTCTACCATAAGTACAGAAAAGGTAGGGAAAGTGTATATTAAAAAATTCTCATTTTTTCTCACACAGGTGTATGGACCCATGTTTGAGAGAGAGAAGGAAAAGAAATGCTTATTCAAAAACTGTCCACTTCCTTTCACTAGCCTGTGAAATCTGTCTTCAGTATGTGCTTCTTGCTGCAGTGTTTGTTATAATGTAGTCTTTTGCAATTATCAAATTACATTAAGCGGTTAAATATCTCCACACCCAAAGGCATGATCACAGTGTAGCAGGAAACACAATACAGGTCCACGAGCACGCATACATGCCAACACAACCCACAGACACCAACACCACACCAGAGAGGAAAGCCGAGTATAGAATATTGTTGCTTATTAGTATATATTACACCAAGAACTTTTAAGTCATCTAGTTTGATTTTATCTGATCAGAAGCGAAACAGCATTTTGAACCAATTTGCTTTGTTTGAGCTTTAAAAAGTTATATAGAAACGTTAACTGAAACAATTTGTTTAATGTTAATATTTTGGGGGTAGGCTAGAGAGTGAAAAAGTCATTCCAACTGCTTTCCGTCACACAGCCATGTCCAGATGTGTGTTCTGGACCAGCCTGTAGGATAGTGGTATCGTGGGCTTGTGAATCATGTGGTGCATGTATTTTCTTTGCATGTGTTGCTTTTGTACAGGGCTGGATATACCAGGTTTTTTCGGGTGTACTCCATTTCCTCCCCCTTTCTCATCCTCCAGACTCTCCCCTCCTTTCCCAATCATGATAGCCTTCACTGGTGATTAAACTAACTGAATGTTAATAAGCAACCAACCAGACGTGCATTGCCACTGGTGAGTGCATGCTCTTTCACGAGGAGAGAACATAGCAAACTGCATCCCGGAGTCTTGGTGCTGCAAAGCCTGTTGACCAAGCTCTTTTGATGCCAAGAGAAAATACAGGAGAGTTATCTGGCATAATTTTGTGACACAAATGCGAAAATTCAGCAAACAATTGTGAGGGACCCAGGGAAGTACTTCGCAGTATGGCAGTGTGCTGGGGGAAGTGGCTGGCTGAGTGGTTAGAGCGCTGGCCTCTAAACCCGAAGGCGCATGTTCGTTGCCCATGTTGCCACTAAGTCGCCCAGCTAGAAATGGGTAGGTGACCTCTTAGTCACAAAAGGTAAGGTGGCAATGGAGAGATGGGCACCATGCTCGATGCTGGCCAGCAGGAAGGTGGGGGGGGGGGGGTCTGATACACTCCCACTTGTCTGCAACCTAAGACAAGTGTCCTTGGTGTAAATTTTTGGGTAAATGGAAAAAAATTGGACTAACAAATTTTCACAAACTTCAGTTATCTCCACTTGCCATGAGATTCTCTCCAAGAAATACAAGCTAGAGCATTTTTAGACTGAGGCCATGCATTGGTGTAAGATTTTGACTCGTGCACAATGCTGTTTCTGAAAATGCCCTCGCTCTTCTGTAATGTATTCTCACATAAACAGTTTAAGCAATTATTTTTAATCAAGCTTAGGGTAAGAGGAGGGTTTAGGGGTCGAGAGTTTAATGTTGGGCATCAAATGAAGTGATGCATGCGCACATATGCCTGTGTCACATGGGTACCCTAGCAGTAGCAAAATGCTGTGAATAGATTATACTTTCTACTGGCACCATACCATTGACTCCTCTTCCATTTTCAGGCAACATGCCCAGGAGCAAGGGCATTCTTTTCACTTAAAAAAATTAAAATCTTTAAAAACTGGGGAAACTTATGTTTATGTCCATCATGTCGACTGGTGGAATTTAGCAGTTGGTGTATATATCAAAATGCATCATTAATAAGCTGTCAGGACCTGGAGAGCGAGACAGATGGGAAAGTTGTAAGTTGTAAAGCTTTTTTTCTGAAGTATAGTGCATGCAAACCATAGTAATTAAAATACTCAATATTTGCAGGAAAACAAACCAGAAAATATGTACCAAACTGCAACTATCAAAAGTAAGCTATATGTAGTTGTGAGGATGTTTGAAAGACACGCTAATGTCTAAAAAAAAACGTTTTCAACATTTTATGGATAGCGCTGCACTCATATGCTTCTTTCTTGTTTTCCAGAGAGCTCATATTTCTCAGCTTTCCGCCTAAACCTTTATCTGTAAAGAGTAGTACACGTAGCTTGTATGACTCATGTTTAGCATGGTGTAAAACATTAACTGTGGTAGAAGAGCGATTACATTGTTAAAAATCAGCGTATGACCAAGTCAGTGTTGACGATGCAAGTGTCTTTGCTAAGAATCACGGAAAGGAGAAAAAAAACGACTCCCCCCACAACCTTTTTTTCGGGCTAACCGCAGCCAGCACTTTTAATTGTCACATCGCTGAGGCTGACAGCGCTCTTTTAAAAACCCCAAAACCCTTTGATATTAACATGCTTCTGGTCACCTTAATAAGAAAGCTATTTTAGGGTCAGCTTTACCTGCCATCAACCATGTCAGAAAGTGTTCGGAGTCTTTGAAATCACTTGAGAAACACACACACACACACACACGGGCCGGATAATACTGCGGTCACGTGTTCTGAATGGATATGATCAGTCTGTGCCAACTGATTTTAACCACAGGTTTAATGCAGTAACTGCATAGCTAATGTAACTTCTACTGTTGAATGGAACTGTCAGTCGATAGTGCATATAAGCCTTCAGGAGTAGACTTTGTTGATGTATTGTCAATGTTTGGTACGGAGGTCTATGATCTTAAGGTACAGCTTGAAATTTTTTCAAAACTTTTTCTTCTATGTGATTGAGAGCATTTGGTAGAAGACAATGGTGAAAAATATCAGGACGGGGTGGATAATACTGCGGTAAAGGTGTCACAGGTGTTGTGGAGAAACATGGAAAGAACGGAGTCGGTGCAAGATGTACAGTCTCTGCTGACATTTCTTCTGGGTGGCCATCACATGGTCTTTGAAGGACAGTCTACAGTCTAGGATGAGACCAAGACAGCGGATGGAGTCCGCAATCTCGATTGTATCCCCACTGATGGTCACTGGTTGAATGGATGTTGCACCACGCCTCTGATCAACGACCAGTTCCTTGGTTTGAAGAACATTAAACTCTAGACGAAGATTAGAGCACGATTCTGCACATTGTCATGACAAAACCTAAATTAACAATCACTTCGAGATTTATGCTGATGTTAGTAGAGGGATCGTATAAGGAGGACTGGTGTGTCCGGATCATGGGTCTGGAGAGAGGATATAGCAGTACCCATGGAACTGGCTGCTGCTTGTGTTTTCCAGGACACCACAAATGGAGGAATGTATGCTACACAAACGATGATCTTGTCGAATTCTCTCGGAAGATAGAGAGGTCTAAGTGAGACTCAAAGAAGGTCATACAAACGTGGGGTTCAGTTTTAATGTACTAATGTATCGGCACGCCATCTTTGGTTAACATACCGGCATTCACGCCTGGCGCCAAGTGTCCCTGGCTTTACTCCCCCGTCTTCTCTGATTGGTGTAAAGCCATCTCAAGAAACGTCATTTGATTTTGCGTCATCAAGGCATGTCATTTATTATTTAACCATTTATTATGGACACACATTTTTCTTTAGATAGCGTTGTAAGATATTTTTCTACCCCTGGGAGTAAGCACAGCTGTCGTGTACGTCCTTCATGTGCTTCCAGCATTTGGAGTCCGCACTGCCCCGCTGGGTACTAGGTAGGTAATTTTAGAGGGACGGTGCTCCCCCATGGCGGTGATTTCGCACTGTGTGTGTGTGGTGGAGATGAGGTCCTATATGTTACTAAGTTATGCACCAGAAAACCCCCACCAGACAGCTGCAGTAATATAGTGCATAGAGGCAGTTTTATGCTCGGAAGATGACCATGAAGCTTGCACATTGTTTAACGCCAGGATATGTGCAAGGATATTGATTTCTGGCCACTCCTGGATTCGAAACAACAACTTTCCATATTCTAGTGAGCAGCTCTATCTGCAGAACTATTCAGGTCCCCCATCCCTGCAGGGGGACTCGAATCTAGGTTCATAAATGGCTGTAGAAAGACATGAGCCGCTAGAACAGTTTATTAGTAGCTACATTTAAACAACGTGAATATTATTTCAAATGCGTTTAAAACATATAAAAGCAATTATTCAGAGGTATAACGACAATCTGTGCTGCTGACGCCTGTATCACTCACAACAGACGACAAACTGTGAGAAGCAATGGGGGGGGGGGGTGATCCCAAACTGCAGAATATGTACATAATGCTTAATAAGTATGTACAAAAGACAAACATGAAGCTATATAGTTGACTGTTTTCTTATCACAACGCTATAACCGTATTTTTCACTATATGCCCAGTCTTATTAATAAATTGGACTACTGGAGTTCTTCAGATGACCCTCCCAACCGAACATCCCTCCTCCCATAAAAAAACACGCACGCGCCAGTAAGTTGAGCAGTAAGTTTTGATAAACATAGTCAAAACCAACTCGGTAAAATGGGAATCTCAACAGCCAGCTATGAAAACCAGTTACAAGTAAATGTAAAAAGCAGGCTTGAGGTGAGTGCAATCCATGTGCAATAGATGGATCGAAGTAGGCGTTATCTGGGTGGGCGAAAATCAGCATGAGTTAGTAAGTGTTATTTGGATACATGAAAGTACAAAGTGGGAATACTCTGGGTATGTGAAAGTCAGCACGAGATGATCCGTGGATGTGAAACTGGACATCAGGATGTAGTCAGGTATTTTCAGATGTGTTAAGTCCGATTAAAGTGTTAACTGGTATAACAGAATGCAAGAGGGCACAATAGAGAGGGAAATTATTGATTGTATATTTGGAGTTCGTTAAGCACCCATGAGGGGAGACAATCTCGAAAGTTAAGCAGAACTCGCCTAGCGAGCAAGTGATAATCATGACATCAGCAGCGAGCGCAGCCCGATGCACAGACGCCAATCCATCACTTGATTATGGCTTTCTCTGTCAGTGACCATCTGACCTTCGGAGGGAAATATAAGGGCAGTAAGGGATGAACTGACAGAGCAGAGAGCGAGAGAGAAATCTAACTTCCCTGTCAACCGAACCCGTTGGTTGTCTCTCGAATACGTTTCTTGACGTTCGTTGACGGAACAGTCCCCAGTCCGGGCAGCGGGCAGTCAGAACCAGCAAGATGGAAGAACATTGCCGTGATATCTGGGTGGATGGCAGGCCGTTCGAGTACTACCCCCCGTTGCGAATCTCTTTGAAGTCAGCCCAGGATCGCGAGGTGCGATGTGCCTTGTACCTCATGCTGCAGGCGGGAGATTAAGCGAAGGCGGTCATGGGAATCTTACTCCACGTCAGACGGAAAGCTGGCAGGGAGGTGGCAGTGGTTGTTAGAGTTTAACGCTGTCAGCGACTTAGGCTAAATCATGGCGATGTGCATGCCATAGGAAACCTGGAAACAGTACGGCCAAAGGCTAGAAGCAGTAGACTTGCCCTATATGCCAGAGAAGAATCAGAGACGGTGTCACGAGAAAGCAATCATCCACTAGATCATCACGAAAAAACGTTTGATGTCAAGCCGTCAAGCCCCGCGCCATATAAATTTCTAACGTTAAAAAATTGTGACGAGGGCACACGTTGCTGTTGTGAGGGTTGGATAACGAGAGCGAATTGTAGCAAAGGATTTACAGGCGACCCAGGGACGCGAAACTGAAAGTCAGTGTGAAATGGGGTACCTTCGGATGTGTCAAGTAAGGACTTATATGTTCGGGCCTTCCAGATATCTATGTGCTAAGTCTGCTTGACGTAGCATAGTTATTTGAAAATCAGCACGAAATGTTACTTGGATATGGGAACGTGAGCATGAAGTGTTACCCGGATATTTGACAGAAATAAGCATGCAGGCATGCAGCCATTTAACACTGTATAACGATAAGCATTTAGATTTTAGCGTCCGCATAGTGCCATGTGTGAAGAATTTGATCAATCGCACATTCGTCTGTAACGCAGCAATGTAAGTACAGGCAGGTCCCAGCACACGGGATCAGTGTTCCCAGGAGTTCATGAGGTATCATGACGTACAAGGAAAATAGCGCCGCCTACATGAAACACCAATGAGGCTGATGCAGCAAGTTGATATTTAGGCATTGTCATTAGATTTAGGCACTCATTCAGAACGTAACGCACATTAGGCCGACGACAGTTGCTAATTTCCTTGTGCTGTCCGCTGCAAGCAGCACTAGGAAAATGTAGTCACCGGTACTGGACTGAATAAGTAGAACTGTAACTGTCCCATTATGAATTTCACCGTCTGTCAAGTGCCTCTGATTCAGTAAGTGTGGTTTTTAAGCATCGGTAGCATTTCTGCTGCAGTACGGTCTTCCTCAGCTGCCTGGTGCTGCAGCTCTGTGTGTCCATTCTGTGTGTTCGTTTTGTCAGCATCCACAGGTGCGTCACTGCTGTTGGTGTTCACACGATGGGACAGTCCACAACTCCACAACTTGGCGTCCTCGGGCCTTCCAGACTCTACACTCTTTTCAGCGGCACTTGCCATGGTCCTGAGACTGACACTAGACTCAACGGCCGGAAGTCTGCTGGAGTTTCTGCGCAGGCCATCGCCTGGTGGTCCCTGCGATATGCTGGCGCGTTCTTTGAGCCAGAAAGACGTGGTCGACAAAGCTCGGGAGGACCTTGCAGACACTGTGCTCTGGCGACGCAGCCAGTGGCGGTTCCACTTCTTCTGCATTTCTGCTCGCACCTGTACAGGTATATAGGCACACAGGGCTTGTTAGGTTATTGGCAGTCTCAGTTGTGTTAGCACACATTACGGTAAACAATTTGAATTTCTATCATTTCAAGTGAAATATATCTTCTTCAGGTACCAATCGTACATCTGCTTGTCTGAGGGGTTTTGTGATTGTGGATGGTTGTGTGAACTTTGTCTGATCAATGTGACACCACCCACCCACCCCGTCACCACCTCCCCCCCACACCACCGCTACCGCCGCCAGCAGCAGCAAAAACAATGACAAAAATAACTTGACTTCTCAAAACATACCTCACCATTTAGGAAACAGAACAGGAAGGCGACCACTGTTCCCTGACAAAATAAAGAAAAAATAGCGTCAGAGTCAGAATCTGTAAAAGTACAGTGATGTCCAGCACACACCCCTCCCCCTCGCACGCATACGAGTCTATGACAACACTACAGCAAGCCACCATTCCACCCCGCAGCGTGGCCGAAGGTAATTCTAATTTGTTGTTAGTTTTTGTCTTCTGAGAACTGCAAACAACCGCAGCACCCGTTACGATACTACAACACACAACCATAATATTTAGTATAAAAAGCAAACATTGTGACCGAATTACGCTAAAGAGACCTTTACATAATCAGAAATCTTGAGTGCATTATGTCAAAATATTTCAGTTTTAAATATTCAGAAATCATTTCTCCATTTTAATTTATTGACAGCGGTTTAAATAGTCGAAAACGTGAGAACATTATTTTGAAGGTACGTGTTTCAGAGTTCATAAGCCCTCCTAGGACAGGAGCCACCACTGCTAGAAAATAAGAGAGAAGCGACAGTTAAAGACCAACAGCCTATTTCGAGCCAATTTAAGAATTTTCGGCAGTTCAAGGCAACCTGTTTAGGCAACAGAATGACGTACACAAAACACAACAAGCACGCAGCATTTCAGAACTGTCAGCCCAAAGAGTATTGTGTTATCTGCAACACACATACCCGAACGCACGGATGGCATAATGTGTGTGGATAGAGACATGGAGCAATGCTGAATATAAGGTTCCACGAACATTGTAGAAACACTTCAAATATACGGGACAATACTAGCTGAAGTCTATAATTACAGGGATACATAAGGTGCGATTCTAAATTTAAGATTTTATTGATACACAGAATGCATGGGATAATACCGGATGTAGTGTGTGGATTCCAGTAATGCTCAGATGTTATGAAAGTTGACGAGAAAAGGCTTGCTGTTGATTAATGTGGTAGTCTTGTAATCGATTTAGCTCTCTCTCTCTCTCTCTCGGTTATGCAAATTGTCCTTACCACAGTAAGAATCTTTTGGACAGGTAGGTAGTGTTTACCTGAAAGGAATTCAGTGTCATTTCAAGGTAGAAGAGGACGACTTCCAGGCCAGGATCAGCGTGGTTGTGTGCACCAATAGCGATGAAAAATATGTAGTACACGCCAAACAGCGGGATCAGAACCAGGGTAGACTTTGCAAGCTTCCTGCACATTCCCAAGTCGAGAACAGTAAGCGCATGTTCAACATGATTTCTTGACGGGTAACATTAAACTGCACGCACCTGATGGTTCGACCAGATAAAATTCATCAGGGCCTCTTCAAATTGTGATTTAGTTTTAAAGATTGAACTAAGGAGATCGATGCAGAAGGCGTATGCAGTATACTTCAGTATACTAAACCTGTATCGCTGTGGGTCCCTGGTGTTTGCGGCTCGAAGTTTGGTGAACAGCACTCTGATGATGTTCAAGAAAAAGAAGAAGTTGACCTGGTGACAGAAAAACTCTGTCGGAAATCTCTACACAGAAAAACTCTGTCGGATATCTCTACACAGAAAAACGTTGTCAGACATCTCTGCAAAGAAAATTTCAAAACCAGGTAAAAGTAGTACAAATGATCTTGAATCACACTGGAGCCTGCTTAGGCAGCTGTGGTGGAAGGTGATCTTATGATAAGATGAGACAGACTTAAGATTCCACGCACTTAAAAATTTCACGCAATCATCTCGTGAGGCTGGAAATTATAATGCATAAACATACTGGAATACATGCATCTAAACATCAGCCCAAAGGTCCTGGTTGGGTAGTTGGTTTGTATATGTAAAGGTAAAAGTTGTCCCGTGACTTTTTAGGGTGTACGGGGCCACCACTTTTCTTGCTCTTCTTGCTCTTGAAACAACTATATGGCCTTACCCTACTCACATATTGAGACAATGACAGAACCTTGCTCCACTCACACATGTTGATACAATGACAGGACCTTGCTCTACTCACACATATTGAGACAATGACAGGACCTTGCTCTACTCACACATATTGAGACAATGACGGGACCTTTCAGGATCCAGTAGTAGCCTTCTTCATGGGTGTTCCAGCACCTGTACAGTTCTGCTGATTAGAGCACTTAAATACTACGTTAAACATCTAACATGTAACTAATTCAGCGGAAAGAAAAAAGAAGAAAAGGCAGAAATTAAACTTTGACAACTTTGAGTTTTCTTAGTAAGGAATGATGACGTCAGTATCTGGTGACACAGATAAAAATATTGTCACATCACTTTTCAAGTCTGCACTTAGCCGTGAGTTCAAAATGAAGCCGTGCCAGGGAATTATATTGTTTTACCGTCTCCCCGTGCCTAAAGCTACGGGAAGTTATTCAGAGACCCTGGCATGCAAGTTTGCTAATTACCCGCCAAGCGTGGTATCAAAGATTTCGTCATTCTTCTCTGCAGTACACATAATTTGTCCTAGGGGTTGTTTGAAATGGAACGGCGACATAAGCCTCAGATGACTCCATGCTACGAAAGCTTGTAGCTCGGCTTGTAAAGTTAAACAGAACTGGAATGAGCGGATAACTGTGTAGCTAAAATATGTGTTACTGGATTAAAGATACTTGAAGCGACAGTTATTAATAGTAGCAAAAATAAAAAGAGGCTGTTACTCACAAAGTGTTGTTCTGGAAAATTCTGGCTAGTACCCAAGGGATAATGAACACGAACGGCGTGGCTGGAAGAAACAGCAGCAGTCGATGTATTTATGTATTGAGACATACAGGCTATAGTGACTCATTACAATACTCTCGTTTCTCCTCAAGTGTACATGCGCACAGCTGTACGCTTAATACAAAACTCAAAGAAACAAAGCTAAACTTAATCGCTACAGTGCATCGCAACAGCTCATAATAAGTCTCACACGCATGCGCGTAGGAAATTCACATGAATTAATTACAGTGAACTTAATTGAGCGCTTCATATATTAAATTATTCAACGACATTCGTAGTTTCTCAATCCCTCCTCTTAAAGTGGTTAAGACTTACCCCATCCGAGAACAATATACCATTTGATGATAGCTTTCTGAGAAAAGACTGCGAAGAAGATGAGGGTGTGAAGGTACAGTCCTTCCACAAAGATCCACGTGTAGTTAGCAAAGAGCGCCAGCTGGAAGAGCGTGAGCAGCAGCTTGCACTCCCAGTGCTGCAACGACAGTCGCAAGGGTGACAGTCGCAGGAACCACGTGCTACACTTTCTTAGACTGAACTACTCGTACATAAGACTGTGGCATTCACTCGTACCCTTCTTCATAACTGGAAGTCGCGCAAAGTACGTAACACCATTTAGCCGTTTAGCAGAGATAGCCACTCACCGTGCCCTGTGCCAGCCACTCACCGTGCACTGTGCCAGCCACTCACCGTGCCCTGTGCCAGCCACTCACCGTG
>SMGT01009894.1:11551-35288 GCA_004794575.1 Lanistes nyassanus | reverse complement strand
CACTGTGCCAGCCACTCACCGTGCCACGTGCCAGCCACTCACCGTGCCCTGTGCCAGCCACTCACCGTGCACTGTGCCAGCCATTCACCGTGCACTGTGCCAGCCCCTTACCGTGCACTGTGCCAACCCCTTACCGTTCCCTGTGGATTGAATGAAATGTCGCCGTCCTCATCGTACAGCAGGTCCTGCGGCAGGCCCAGGCCACGCACCAGCAGAGAGTCGCGCAGCAGGCAGATGACGGCCCGCAAAGCAAACGACACGAACAGGTTGATGTGGATGGTGTTACGCTGACAGTACAGCCGCCTGACAATGACACGTCAGGTCTTTAGATTTTCGTGACGCCAAACGTACACATTCACTGACCAGTCTTCTACAGCAAGATGTTTGGGGGCACTCTCCGCTCGCGTTTTGACGATTACGATCACTTTTATTAAATGTATCGAGTTATTATATTTTTGCATGGCCATAAAAGGAAACCTTTACGAACAGTAACCTAAGATCGCAGTGTGTGTGTATGTGGTGTGTGTGTGTGTGTGTGTGATTGTTACCTGAAGAAAAGCATGATGCCGATAGCAAGCACGAGGGCTGCCAGGGAAATTGAGTAGCCCACTTTAGACACCATCGTGATTCTTGGCATGTGTTCCTACGACATACACAAGTGTTAAGGTCAAGTTTCTGAAATCCGAATCTCCGAAATACCTGGGATTGCTTCCACCGACCCCAGATGCTTCTGTTATTGTCTTGTTATCTGTATTGTTTTTATCAATGTCGGAGTCGCTAGATTACCTGAGATTTCCCGAAAGACATTAGTTGAACGCTGTCGTCTTCTGTGCTGCTTTTGTTCGAATAATATAAAGCTTAACAAACACGAACGTTTTAATAATATATATGAAATAAAGCATACGGCAACAATGGTCATTTGATTTTCTGAATAGTCGTAGACATGCAGAAAACGCCCAATTCCTCTCTGCTAGTAAAGAGTCCGATGAAATAAAGACACTATACGCCTTACAGATGCCTGGAACATAGGGCAGAGGTCTGATGAAGTATAGAGACTATACTGCTTAATATACCTTAATGATGGCTGGAACATAGGGGCGTGGGGCAGTAGTCGGTGGAGGAAGGACGCAAGCAGAAAAGTTCGTCCAGCCGCTGGTCGAGTTGATGTTGGCGTCTGGCGGCGGAGGGGCCCACACGCCCTCGGGTAGACAGGTACGTGTTGCATTTTCTGTCAGTTTGAATAACACGGAATTCTGTTACGGCAGGGACATGACCCTCTGTTACGTCACAATATATTAATGTGTCTGAGTACAAAACATTTTTCCAACGAACAATCCTGTCTTTGACTGAGTACTTTTTAAAAAATAGCGTTTTTAGAGCATCAGCCATGCTCGACCTTTAGAGACAACCCAGCCATCCCAGTGTCCACAGCCATTTACCCAGCACTGTTTTCAATAATTGTTAATTACTTTCACTAAAATATATCACTATGCCTATAACCAGGGATCAGTTAGTTTAACGGAACAGTGTAAGTTCTATCTCCCCATCTCGCGCTCTCTCCTCTTTCGCGCGCCCCCGCATGTTTGCGACCATGCGCGAGCAGTCGTCTCAAACCCGTGTTAACTGTTCAAACCATTGCCATCCCACCAGACGAGTGATTAACTTCACTGTTTTCCCATTGTATGCATGCCTTCATGCTACGTTTGTATTGTTTGTTCAATTCATTTATTAGTAAAGAAGCTGGAAACACCAAGTACAAAACACGACTGGGATTCGATATTCGATTCTTTTGTTGTTGCAGAGATTTATCTTTTTCCTTTATGAAGACTTTTGTTTTAGCAAATAAAACCTTTTCGCCCCCAAAAAAGAGATTATTTTTCAGATCAGACAAGCTTGAAGCTCTAAATATGTAACTTAAAATGGGTCCTCTTCGTCTCTCTTGTCATCACTGCTTGTCATAGCTGTTGTCGATAGAGGCCTACCCAGCGGATTAAATCGGTTCACGAAGCCCGGACAGGCCTGAGTGGCAGTGGTTCCGGCTCTTGTAAAATTCCAGCACAGGATGTTGTCCCACTCCATGTCGCAATATATGCCTGAAAATTAAACCCAAATCGAGAATTCGATTGAATTGACGACAGTTGCACAAGCCACATTCCTAATAATAATGCATGTATCTCGACTAGATTTCGAGAATCAGAATTGCTAAGTGACAAGATTAACAGAGTGTGACATGGCAGTCAGTTCTATGTCGTGAGTCGAGCAGCGCCACCAAACTGACATTCAGCAGATTAGAGAGCAGAACAGTAATCCAACTCTACTCGCCCACCCACCCCGCTGTCTAGGCATTGGCCAGGTGTCTCAAAAGGTAGTGACAGCTGATCAGGCGTGACGTTGCAGGGTAAGAGTGGGTGATGTTAGCGTTAGCATCAAGCAATACACAGATCCTGGTCACCCAAATGTCTATCGTACATGCCGGAACTTTGTGGAGGGATTGTGGGGATGGGGGTCTGGGTGGGGAGACATGAAAAATAAAACCACAAAACTCGTTTTTGTTGTTAGGGAGTGCTGCTAGCGTTCAGAGAGAAAAGTCTGCCAGTCTGCCATCCCGCCACCAGTTGGCGAAAGTGCTCGAAGGCGTACGTAGCAACTGGCAGCTTCCTTTGCTGACACTGGTAACTGAGGAAAGTTCTTTCGACCTCGAATCTCGTGAATCTCGTGAAACGGCACTAAACTATGGAAGCTGGACCGTCGACGCGTTAAAAGCAGATTATCTCCGAGAGCTTTGGCCACCTAACAGCCCATTGTCATCTCCCCCCTCTCTCTCTCTATGTATATATTATGTGTTTGTATGTGACTGTGCTACAGCCAAATTAAAATGCTGCTTTGCTTTATACCAGACAAGACGTTTCTTTATACAAATTAATAGCAGCAAGTATTTCAAACAAATGCACATGGCGGGCGGTCAGGAAGTTAACTAACCATCAGTGGGTCGAACAGCTTTCAATTTTCTTTCAAAGCAGTCTGTTTTAGCCTCCAGCAACTTCTCCTTAAGCTTTTCCTGAAACTGTTTCTGAAACAGAAGCGCAATTAATTTTAATTACAGCATTCCACAAACCATAGGGAAAGTTACTTTAGGATCTACAACTTATGATTAGTAGGCTTACAGTAGATCATGTGAAGGAAGTAGCGAAGGTGCCACAGAAAAGAGTGCATGGCAGATGGCGTAGAATGAGAGATTATTGTGAAGACATTGAAGAAAACTCCACAGATAAGATTTAAGAAGTTCGATACATTGCTGGTTTATTTTGTGGTCACACAACACACATTGTTGTCATACTACACACGTCCCTGTCATGACACACACATCGCTGTCATGACACACAGATCGCTGTCATACAACACATGTCGCTGTCATAAAACACACGTTGCTGTCATACAACACACGTCGCTGTCATACAACACACATCGCTGTCATACAATATACGTCGCTGTCATACACCACACGTCGCTGTCATGACACACAGATCGCTGTCATACAACACACAGATCGCTGTCATAAAACACACGCTGTCATACAACACACGTTGCTGTCATACAACACACGTTGCTGTTATACAGCACACGTCGCTGTCATACAACACACGTCGCTGTCATAAAACACACGTTGCTGTCATACAACACACGTCGGTGTCATAAAAGACACGTTGCTGTTATACAGCACACGTTGCTGTCATACAACACACGTCGCTGTCAAACAACACACGTCGCTGTCATACAACGCACACTGCTGTTATACAGCACACGTTGCTGCCATACAACATACGTCGCTGTCATACAGCACACGTTGCTGTCATACAACACACGTCGGTGTCATACAAGACACGTTGCTGTTATACAGCACACGTTGCTGTCATACAACACACGTTGCTGTCATACAACACACGTCGCTGTCATACAACACACGTTGCTGTCATCACACACAGATCGCTGTCATACAACACACAGATCGCTGTCATAAAACACACGCTGTCATACAACACACGTTGCTGTCATACAACACACGTCGCTGTCATACAACACACGTCGCTGTCATACAACACACGTTGCTGTCATACAACACACGTCGCTGTCATAAAACACACGTTGCTGTCATACAACACACGTCGGTGTCATAAAACACACGTTGCTGTCATACAACACACGTCGCTGTCATAAAAGACACGTTGCTGTTATACAGCACACGTTGCTGTCATACAACACACGTCGCTGTCATACAACACACGTCGCTGTTATACAGCACACGTTGCTGTCATACAACACACGTCGCTGTCATACAACACACACTGCTGTTATACAGCACACGTTGCTGCCATACAACATACGTCGCTGTCATACAGCACACGTTGCTGTCATACAACACACGTCGGTGTCACACAAGACACGTTGCTGTTATACAGCACACGTTGCTGTCATACAACACACGTCGCTGTCATACAACACACGTTGCTGTGATGACACGTGAAACATCGACGTGTCCAGTGATGGAGACCGGTCTTGTCTGGATTTAGGAACCCTAGTTCTATCCTCAGCTGCTTTCTCGCTAGACTGGTGTTGCTAACGGTGTCAGAGGAGCACGTGGTCAGACGCGGGTAGAAATACGAGGTCTACTAACTTCTGCAAATGAACCCGGATTTCACTGGGCCAGAGACAGGGTGCCAGTAGCAGGATGCACGTATGCAACGGTGGCTGTAGACTGTGGGCACGCACACTTCAAAAGAGTCGCCCAGAGACTGTAGGTTTACCTTTGTGGGTTAAAAAAATCTGTAGCTTGCTATGCGTCTCTTCTGAGGGGGAAAGGAAATTAGAAAACAATGTATGACAGATTTTCCCCCGAGTATCGCTGATTCATGGTTAGATTAATTTAGGTTAAAGACAACTTACCGCTCGGGGTATTATGTCTTTAGATTTTTGCTGCCAACTATGTACATATCAAGAAGGTGTGTTGCTTAGACAAGTGTGCTGCCATACTGGGACTGTTGTCACACCACAGGCTTCAGTCATTATACTGATACCGGACCAACCAGTTCTAGTATTGTTCCCTATAGTGCCATGCGTCTGGCAGGATAGCTACAAGATTGCCAATGACGTGTGGGTTGGGGGGGGGGGATGCAAACCACCGACCTCCAACCTCGAAAGCGGACGCCTTAACCACGAGACCACCGGGGCAGTCAGGGCTAGACGTAAATTAAGCCATTTCTATTTCCTGGCTGCGGTTAACTTGTGACATTCACCCAAGTGTTTCACCATAGAACACATAAGAGCGAGTTTGTGGTGTTTCACAATAAAAAACTGTTTTCAGCATCTTTGTTTTCGCGATGGCATGAACAATATACATATACAATGCATCCATACAGTATATGTGTTCAGATTTAAGCATATATGCAATTTAAATCATTGCTGTTACCCCAAAGTCGAGATTTTTTTACAGCAAGTTTAATGGTAAATACATGTAGTCATTCTCTTCCTTAAAAGTAAATTCTGAGATTATTATCTGCGTAATCAGTGATTCGGTGCACCTAAATAAGAGGTGAAACTCGAGACTCTGCATCATCTAGTTTTCAAAATGTAACACAGGTTTATATATCCAGTCACTTACAGTGCGGTAACCGAAAACAATCACCTAAACAAAATTTGTATCAATTTTTTATTCCGCAACACGTTCTTTTGCCTCAGCTATCGTTCAGCTTGCATTATTTACTAACAAGTACTATGTCTTTCCCCAAGGCGTGCGCGCACACAGCCACCGACCTCTGCCCTGAGACTGAGGTAGAAGTCAAGCGCAGCTCACTCACTCCACTCAATCCCTTGCATATGAGCTTTACTTGCTTACATGGATTGTATGTTTTATATTTATATTTGTATATATATATATTTGTATGCTAGAAATGTATATCTGTTGGTGTCTGACAGCTACTCACCTTGTCGGATGTGTCGGATGTAGACTGGAACCTTCCCAGAAGGCCGCACGATAACAAGAACAGCACCTGCAGTAGCCGTGTGTGACCCATGGTGGCTCTACAGCGGACAGCTGAAGATAGCTGTATAGTCTACACATAGTGCTGCAGCTGGCAGCTGGGAGTAGTTTTGTGCTGTGCTGCACGCCAGTTTCAAAGTCTCGGCTGGGCGACACTGAGGTACCTTCACAGCAGCCAGGACAACAGATGTCATCTTGAACACTGCTTTCTTCGTTTTCCGGACGAGAGGCAGCTGATCAAGTCATTGCTAGAAAATAGATTTTCCTACCTTCAATCGACTGCTAGCGATGGCTGCACGTCATCTAACAGAATCGTTATCAGCGAGACTAAACTGATGGACTCGCTGGTCTCCAAATCTCACTGAAGCACATGTTTTTGTTTGTCACTCTGGAATACTGTTCCTTTTTTGTGGTTACATGTGACTGCACATCAACCAGTGTTTATTTTGTTCCTTCATGGCATGTAACCTTCAGCTGATTATATCCCTTCACACCTTGTGAGTGCATTTAATTGCTGTTACGTCTTATCCTTTGTGGAATTTGATTGTAAGTACATTATTTTCTGGGTGCAGCTGTGGTTATATATCTCACGCCTGCTGGGTGTGACTACATCTTGTCCTTAGCGCATTCATGGTCCTTGAGGCGCTGTGACTGTGGCTACATCCCGTCTCCTTCACGGGTTGATGCGCGTGTCCGACAGTATGGTGGCGCCCCTTATGACAGTATCACATCGCGTCCTCAGGTCTTTCCAAGTCGGTGGCACTGTCTGCTTTGGCCGTTGGCAGCGATGAAATTTTAAAGGCTATAGTGAATTACAGCAGCATTCAAATCCCACTTGAATGACTTGAATTAGGAGTCTGTAACAAGTAGTTATCAAATCTGTTAAACTCAGCACTACGCGACAGACAGGGCAGGTATAATTATCTGTCTTTATATGACAGGTGCAAAATAACATCGCGGACAACACAAGACAATTAGAGAACAAAATATCCATATGATCTTTTCTAAATTTCCATGTGGCTAACGGTCTGCCTGCATGCCCGTCTGTCTTCCTGTTTGACTGGTCAGATCTGCGTGTGGGTGCATGTGTGGTTCGTGGACATCTGAACAATTCAATTTCCATTTGAAAAGAAACAAAGAAAATTCTGAATTTGAAGGTTTCATATTAAGTTAATAAATAACTAAATTGAAATATCTGTCACATTTGTGTTTAAAATTAAAAACAGAACATGGAAAAAGAACGTGATGGTTGCAGGGGGGAGAACCGCCATTGGATTTTTACAGTTTGGCGGTCGCCAGCCTCCTTAATGAGAACAGATTGATCCTGATTGTCACCTTTCTTACGCTGGGGCTACGCACAAAGTGGGAAAGTGGGGGCGGGGGTTGTCTTTCACTGGTGTTAGTGAGGCAGACAAACTTATTTTATCAAACAAACGCTGTAGTAAATAGCACTGTTTGCTCTTTGTCTTGTTTGCCCGCCGCCAAATTCATCCCCAGACAATGCCACCTAAATATTTACTCGCATACGTGCAGATCGGTTTGATATACTGCAATGTATAACGATTTTTTCCCCAAAAGGTGTTCTAAATATTCGTACCGTTTTGTACATATTTTCAACTGTTTCCAAGGCAACATGGTGGAAGCCGTTCATTTTCTCTCGTATGTGGCGGAAATGCAGAGCGGTCAACTTCCGCGTCTTACTCAGTAGTCCGTAACCTAACGAGTTTAGAGAAAGTTAAGTACTACGAATGTATTTCCTTCGACAAACTTTATGAAATGACAGGTGTCAGCAGCTTGGCCCGTCATACCACAGAAGGCATTTTCAGAAACATGGTGGCGTCTTCAAACAAGATTTAGAGTCTCCCGAAAAGTGTTTAATAGCGGTTATCTGTCCTAGTATCATGACAAGTACATCTGCACATATGGGTAGCCATCGCGGTCTCTGTAATATACCTACAATATCACATTTCACAGCAGACTTACCCTTCTGTAGCTCTGCTGGTGTCATGAACACAAAGGGCTCACTGTTCAGTTGTCACTCAAAATCTGCTCGTCAGATCTTCTAATCTCATGACTACAGCCTGACTGCACCTGAAAGAAACCAAGCAGGATGTAACATTAATTAATTTACTGCAGCACAGACATTTTAACTTTGTCAAGGGGCTGTGAAGACATTCCTTCTTTTGTCAGTCTTCAGCTTGTTCCAACACTGTCGCACATCGGCCGGATTTATTTGCAGTCTGAATTCGAGTAATTCGTTCCTGAAAAGATTCATGTTCTAGCATGCCATTCCATTTAGCCACTTTGCGGCACAGTTGAAATAGGAATGTTAATGACTCGATACCACGTTTAAATCGGCTTAATGAGGAATATTGAATAATCAAATTTTCCCCATTCCCCAATTAAACCGTATGCAACGAACAAGGTCATGCAATTGGGTTCACTTTAGTTACTATATTACATCTTTTATTCATTATACCTATATGGTTTCTCTTAACCAAACGTCTAATAAAGAAGTTTTTCAAACAGTCTGTCGCCCTACAATCTTGCGTCTATACTTTTCAAAATGTGCATGCATGCGTGTGACTTGCGTGCGTGCAAATTAAAGGTGTGATTAGATTCTTATAATAGACTCCCAGTCTCATGTCGACGAACCCACATATATACGGACATCCGTGCTTACATCCAGTAGATCAACTCTAATGATATATTCCTGAACCTACTGTACTGTAGATATGTTAATTTGGCTGTGTGACAGAAATGTTTCCTGTATAAACAGATACTGTTACCGTAAGTTGGCCTAATATTGTCCTAATATTTCAATCACACACGAGACTTGCTTGCAAGGCACAGCACAAAGTGAGTTCAGAGTTGAAAAAGAACTTTAATTGTCATATAAGAAACTTTTAGACATTTGTCAACAAATGCGTACAGATAGCACTTATTTTAGAGTAAGTGGTTCATCCCGAAATTCCGCAAAGGGTGGGGACAACAGGAGATCCCGAGAAGAACGTGAAGAGTAAAAAAAATATCTGCCCCTTTTGTTCCATTGCCTGATCCAGAACATGGTGCAGCCTAAGCCCCCCCCCCCCACACACACACACAACCAAGGTCAGACTATCGCCTGGTTGTTTGATCTTCATGGTCATCTACCATCCAATCATCGCTAGAATCATCATTATCAAGTTGTTTTGAAGACCAGCTGCCATTTTCCAATATATTAGTAATTTGCCGCGGACCGCTATATGTTTTTCAGATATCGCTCCATTCCAAACAGGTGTTAAACTATGGTTGGGTAGTTAAAACGTCCACCTGCATTCAGCCACATGTTTTGTATTTTGCAAAACTGTCATTTCCTTCAGAGAATGGCAAGCGAATAATATAACATTCGAAATGGGGAGGGGCGAGGAACAGGCTGATGTTTAACTTCTTCAATGACAGATATAATGATCTCGACCTCAAGTTACTGGCGGGTTCTATCAGTGGCGGTATAAGCGAAAATTCTGCAGACAGAATATGTTTGGTTTTATTCATACGTGTGGCCCATCTCACCACAGTTGATGGAGTTCCAGACCAGATGATCAGAGCTCAAATCACATAGTTCACGAGCATGACTGGGCACTTGGTCTGCAGTTGGCAAATCGACTCACATTGGTCAAACTACGTTAGTCGTTCTGCTATGTACCGATCGTTCCTTTTGAGCACTACTGGCGGTTGTTCCCTTTACGGATACACCATATGGTTATAAGCAATAAATGCTACATTGCACACGTCTTTTTACTCTACACCTGATAGCTGCATGGTGATAGGTGGAACAGGGATTATAGTATATCAATACTGCGCTCACATGTTATTCAGGATATCAAGACATCGTTATGTAATGAGGCTGAATTCTACAGTAGCTTGGTTTAGATGCCAGGTCCTCTCCGCAATCTAAAACGTTAACAACCAGCACTGGATATTTTTTGCGAATACTGCAGACACGCTGAAAGTGTATTTATAAATAACACTGCAGACACGTTGAATGTTTATTTATAAACAATACTGCAGACAAACTGGAGGTGTATTTATAAATAACACTGCAGACACACAGAATGTTTATTTATAAACAATACTGAAGACACACTGAAGATTTATTTATAATACTGCAGACACACTGAATGTTTATTTATAAACAATACTGCAGACAAACTAAATGTTTATAAACAACACTGCAAACACACCGAACGTTTATTTGCGAACACTACAGACACACTGACTATTTATTATAAACAACAATACAGGCACACTGAGGGTTTATTTGCAAATACTGCAGAAACACTGAATGTTTATTTATAAACAATGCCGCAGACACACTGAACGGTTATTTGCGAATACTACAGACACACTGAACGCTGATTTGCGAATACTACAGACACACTGAAGTTTTATTTGTGAATACTGTAGACACATTAACCGTTTATTTATAAGCAATACTGCAGACACACTGAACGTTTATTTGCGAATACTCGAGACACACTGAACGTTTATTTGCTAATGCTGCAGACACACTGAACGTTTATTCGCAAATACTGTAGACACACCGAACATTTATTTAAGAATACTGTAGACATACTGAATGTTTATTTGCGAATATTGTAGGCGTATTAGACAGATCCTAATAGCATAAAAAGCGAGCATCGGAATTTGTCTACAAATTTCCCAGTTTTAAAAACCGACATTATTGCAGCCTTGCTACATGTTTTGCAGGGTTCGCAGCAGAAGGTAATCTGGCGCCACCTTACCTGTACATGAAGCAAGAAATGTCTTCTAATACTCAGCTAGACCACATGTACTCTCCATGCTGGCCATGGGACCGCCAGAGACATCTAGCACATTCTTGACAAACGCCCCGTATTTGTTCCTCGTTGCACAGAAATTGTCTCGTACCAATGCCAGTTCATTTGGGCAACACGCAATGGCAGGGCAGACGACAGTGGCAGGTGGGCCCAGAGGACGCTCGCAGTCCGGCACCTCTGCAAGACACCCGCACGAGTTTCCGCGGTGCTGACAGCAGGCCGCTCGCCACGTCTACGTCACTCACAGAAGGCAGACAAATCCGCGTGTGCATGCCACCCTCTGTGGTGCCTGCCTGCCTGTAGCTGGTCCTACCGACCACATTCGCAGGTGTGTGTGTGTGAGAGAGAGAGAGCAGATTAATCTTTATGCATTGCGTCACACCAGAGCAATAGGACTTTCAAGATGCACATGCCATAATTGTGAATATCCTACAACGTTTCAGTTCAAAAGAGAGAGATAAGACCAGATATTTGCTTTTGGGGAGTACAGCTAAGGCAGCATACAGAAGACAAGATTAAGAGGTAAACCTCTAACGTCTTCTGGAGACTGGAATGGTTACTTGTTGTCGGCTCGAGGTGGAGAGTGACCATACAGTGTCAGCTTTTATTTTCACGAAATAACTCGACATTCCTCCCTAACAATCAACATCAATGGAAATAAACCACATCGCTTTCAAAACTTTCGAAGCCCCTTGAAATAAAACGTCCATGCTGCAAAAATAATACAGTTAATGGAAAAAAATACTGTTTATTTGTCATAGCACCCCCCAAAAAAAACAAAAACAAACAAAAAAAACAAAAAACAAAAAACAAAAACAAGAACATCTAGTCCAGTACGAATTTGTACAGACACTCAGCGAGTATCCGCACCCTATTGTCTCATTTACTCCTTACCCTTATTTCTCTATAGTTGTGAACATAGGAAAACTTGCAGACGCTGATATCATGGTAAGTTGTAATGTTCTCTTTCTCCAAACCTGTTTGGTAACATGTACCTTTCGAGCGAGTAACCTCCGGGAGAAAACCCTTCCTTTGCCTCATAGCTGTATTTTCCGTTTGGCACTGATTGCTCCGTCTGAACACCCAAGGCAGACGATGGTATACCCCGAAGTCCATTTCCGTTGTTGGCAGTAACCCGACACGATTGTTGGTGACAGTAACCCTACACATTTTTGGTGGCAGTAAATTAACCTGACACGATTCTTGGTGACAGTAAATTAACCCGACACGATTGTTGCTGACAGTAATCCTACACATTTTTGGTGGCAGTAAGTAACCCGACAAAAATGTTGTTGGCAATAAGCAAACAGACAAGATTATTGGAACAAGCAATACGACACTATTGTTGTTGCCAAAAAGTAGCCCAACGCAGTTGTTGTAATAAGTAACCCGACATGATTGCTGGCAAAAGTAATACGACAAGGTTGTTGTTGGGAATAAGTAACCTGACATGATTGTTGTTCCCAATTGTTATAGCAAGAACTAACTCGACACGATCGTTGTAGCAATAAGTTACCCGACACGACTGCTGTTGGCAAGAAGTAACCCGACACGACTGTTATAGCAATAAGTAACCCGACACGATTGCTGTTGGCAATAAGTAACCCGACACGATTGTTATAGTAATAAGTAGCCCGACACGATTGCTGTTGGCAATAAGTAACCCGACACGACTGCTGTTGGCAATAAGTAACCCGATACGATTGTTATAGCGAGAAGTAACCCGATACGATTGTTATAGCGAGAAGTAACCCGACACGACTGCTGTTCGCAATAAGTAATCCGACACGATTGCTGTTGGCAATAAATAACCTGACACAATTGTAGCATTAGTTCCAGACCTCGAGAACAAACAAGAACACTGGGCTCAGATCACCTGGCTGGACGTGGTAACGAATCTACTTGGATGTCGCTCTAAAACGGTGAGGATGGGTCTGTGACGTCAGTTTATCTACATCTTACTTTGCGACATATATTTGAGACGTCAGTTTACCCGAATACAGAGTGATGAGATGTACGTGACGTCAGTATACCTGAATCTAAATTGGTGAGTATAGGCCTGGAGATATCAGTTTACCTGAATTTAGCCAACAAGGAGCAGACGATTTTGTTTCCTGTTTGACAGTAACAAGAGCGCGTACAAGCGCATGTCACTGCAATTACCTGAATGGCAGACAGCTGGTGTGGTACCACCAAGACAAGGTAGGGTCTGAGACAGGTATTCTCTCACACTTCGTTGCCAGAGGAATGCGGATCTAATGAGCTGCTGTTGTTAGCAGAGTTTGGGGACAAAGAGCAAAGAAAAAGGTAGGATCGTCATTTACCTACTTCTTTTGTTGCTAACAAGCAGTCTATTAAGGGGATTTTCGTCTCACAATTTCTGCAACAAAGGATACAGACGCGGGGAGTGTAATGAGAAATTATCTGATTGTCTCCCCCATCCTATACATATCCGTATGCTTATCCTACTTTGAATACGAACTATACAGGCAAAATTTCATCAGTACAGAGAGAATTTCAGCAGACAGATAGAATTTCAGCAAGTAAAACATTGTTATCCTAGGACGGAAGAATAACGATCAGGTCACAACTATTTGTAAACTGGCAAACACCCACTGTGCTATTGGAGAAATTGTAATTTGTCTTAACTCCCGTTCTGTTCTTCTTTTCAAGAGAGGGGTTTTGTTTGTGCTTGTATTATCTCCCCATTATGTTCCCAACAGTCCCTCCCCGACTAGAAAAACGTCAGGTGCACTGGCCGCGATCTTCTTTATATGAACAAATCTGGCGACATCAAAATATCACACATTTCCATCCCCGTTACAAAGTCCAGAATCCTGTAGCTACATTTATTTTTAACCTTCCAGCAACTCCTCCGATTTAAAATGATCGAAGAAACTTTCAAATGACACACACCAGATTTCTTTTCTGTGATCCATACTGCCTCTTTAGGCAAAATTATTCCACGAAATGCGTAATAGGATTCAGGAGGAATAACTTAAGCGTATTTCATCTTGTCAGTCAAGGAATTTAAATCAGAATTAGACTACAGCAAGTCCTTCAGTACAGAGACCCTTCAAAATTACCCTCAGCAGAAGTGATCTCACTTTCAGAACACTGATCTCACCCCTCGGAACACTGATCTCACCTCTCGGCAGACCTGATCTCAACCGCAGCTCCGCTCTCCTAGCCAGCTTCCAGAGGGCTGAGTGCTAGCTGTCAGTGCTACTGTTGTCGACTACTGCCCTCAGGCTGCAAGTTGTCTGCATTGTTGTGACCGTTGGTAAACCGTCGAGTCTGTACTCTACACTCTGAGCACAGCGCTCTGTCCACTGCCGGTCTGCAAGAAGTCTAACGACACTGCCAGCACTGGCCTGCAGTGTGAAGAAGGCGAACACTCGAGATGGGCAGTGCGAACCCTGGCTGTGCCAATTAGCCGAGTGCTTCAATGATCCTGTACTGACAGCGCTACAGGAACAATTATCAGCACGGCAAAGCTGGCTGTTTCTGCCCTACTGTTGTCAGCAGGGGCATCCACAGCACATCTAACATCTCTACGTATGATGACATTTGGCTTCAGAAGTACTGGAACAGGAATGCCGACAAAATCAAGCACAGCCTCTTCCACTCGCCATGAGAGCATTTGCCAGTGGTGTCAAACATTTTTTTTTAATGCGTAGCAGGTAAAGTGAGGAGTCATGCCGTCGTGTAAGTTGCGTGTGTGCCTGTGTGCGTGTAAGTTGCGTGTGTGCCTGTGTACGTGCCCCCACTCTCTGTCTCCCCTGTCTCTCTCCCCCCTCTCTCTGTAGATGTGTATGTTTCTATAAATGGCATGCGAAAGTGAATGTTTACGAGGATGTACGTGTGCATCGGGTCCGTGTGATACACTGTACAATAATGCCTTTGAGTTAAGTGAATGAATGAACTAGTGAAATAACGCGCGAACACAGGGTATATGCATCTGTGCTTTGGCCAGTACAACACAGACTTTATATAATTCTAGGGGCAATTCGCCATTCAGACTATTTCTACAGTTACGGACACTTTGAATCGTTTACAGCTGTCATGGGTTTGAAGTTATCAAGAAAACATATAGGATACAGGTTTCATTGGAGCGGTTGAAAGAAAAGACGCAAAGATGTCTGTCTGACCAATAAATACAGAGCTGGCTGTCGGAAATCGAAAATAAAGATATGTGCTTGTATTACAGCGTTAAAAAGAGTCTTTTCATATTTATTTCTTATCATTTCTCATGAATATTCAAAGGAATAAAATTCATGAATTATGGAATCCACCCCCATCATCATTTACATCACAAAGGGAACACAGTGGAGTTTTTTTTAGGTGTTTCCAAAAAAAAAACAAACAACCAAACCCCTTATCCTTCTGTGCTGGTAAGTTCTGAAGTTAATAAAATAGTAGTCGGCACGCAGATACATGTTTTGCAAGCAAAGTTATCCTCGAACATTTTCTACAGTCAAACATTTTTCTACCATTAATGCCAGGTCGCCAAGTTTTTACAAGATCAGGGCCATCGGTTCCTGCATACCTCTCTACATAATCCCATCGGTCATGGGTTAGTGTCACTCTACATAATATCATTTCTCATCTACGTTCACATTCTTCTGTACAAATACAAATTATACATAGTGTCATGGGTTATCTATATTCACACATCTTTCTACAGACTCTTAAAAGTTATCTATGTTCACATTCTCCTCTTCATAATATTAGCGATAAGCTCTGTACACCCAGGTTTGTCTACACGCATCCCTATAGATAGACATCTCTACAGAAAATATCGCTAACCTTTTTCTACACGCGTCCCTACAGTACAGATACACTTATGTCATTTATGTCTGCCTACTTAAGCCTCTACAGAGCATATCGATTATATTGTCTACATACATACAAATGTTTGTCTGTAAGCACGTGACCAAAGGCTCAGCCGTTACGTATGCCTATTACACACAAAATTGCTGGTCTTGTCGTCTGCTCAGCGTGACTGGCGCCACAGGATCTGGCCACAGTGACCGCGATACGCTGCCTCCGTCCAAAGGGCGCTGGACCACGAGATGCTTGACAGAAGGCCCCAGGCCTGTCTATAAATAGCTGGTATCGCCTACTGGGCTTGGGGGTTCACATCTGCTTAGCCATCATCGAGTCCAGCAGACCACAGCTAATAAATAAAACAACTCTTCTGGATGGATGTTCTGATGAAGTAAATAACACCACAAAACAACTGTCGCAGTCGACTAGAACAACGGGGAGTGGAGGGGGAGGTGTCAGCTGAAGCCAGGAACAAGGACACGCCGCTATAAATATCGGACACGAAATAAGAAAAAGACTCCCCGAAGTAACGAACCCCCCGTAATGACCGGTGAGAGAGTAACCCAAACAAGTTGCAGGGGACATCAGTAGTAATGAGCCCGCTGGCATCCCTAATCAGATTTCTGTCTGCTTCGCGTGTCTGCCAGATTATGGTTCCGGCCGGTGCTAAGGAAGTAACGGAAATAGCGGCAGGTCGGTGTTGTATTGTGTATCACTGACACCTAATCACTTCCTGTCTACCCCGAAACTTGACACTCACAGAAGTAACACTACACGTACCTCCCGTATTTGTTTTGAGATAATTGCGCAGGTGGCCGGAGTCCCGCACCTTTATGCTGAGTGCTTGCAGGCTACAACAGCGACTGCAGCTGCATGGCAGCATATTTTATTTATATAGGCCTATATATAGTTGCAACTGGACGTGGGTTTAAAGGAACGATTGAAGGAGACAGAAGGTAAAAGGTTGTCTTCTTTGAGAAAAAGCATGCGTCGATCCTAGCAAAATGTTTGGGTGCCAAACAGGTTTTCGTTATGTCAAAAGAATACGTGTTGCTCAGATTAAGTAGCCCCCCTCCCCCTCTCTCACTGACCAAGGCTGTCAATGTGCGTTTAGTTTTTACAGGACAGTGCCACTGAGTAACAAGTGTATGTTTGGGATGTGAGTGCTGGTGCGCTAGTGTACTGATGTACGTGTTTATGCTGTACATATATAGATATTAATATATGCATATTTATGGATAGACCTGTTATACCGTTACATATTTTACTAGTTCGTTATCGACGAGGGCAGTGTGCGTACATCGTAAACAAGTATTCTGTGTGCTTCAGACGCTGCAGGTACTCTCTGTACCTAACCATATCTTACTACACCAATGATGTAGCCGTGTGGTCATAGCTATAAAAATATCTATCTGCACGCGCACGAAAGTTTGGTTTCGAATCATCCACTTTTTTAGTGGGGGAGAAAAGGCGACATTTCACGTCGGTATAAACAGTCTTTGCCAAGTAAGGCAACGGCACGGCAAATGGGGTTTAATTACATGAACATTAGTAGAATATTTCACAGCGGGAGTGAACAGTTGTTTAATTCTAGATTTGAAGAACGCTGCCAAGAAACATGTTGGCGCCGAAAGGTTGGAAACAATTTTAAAGGTAAACTGAGAGGACTCTTGACGGTGCTGATGTCCATAAATTTTGAGATTATGATTGTGAGATTAAGATAAGTCATCCATGTGAGGCTTTGCTGGCCTGCCGTCATTCGCAGAGCTTCCCAAGGAAGCATCCTTTACAGACCATGGTTGTGGGCGTCTCCCTCCCACAAGCACCGCACGTGCTGTTATCAACCTTCAAACACGGTCACTCCCTCCTTATCGCCTAGCGCCGTGGCCAGTTAACGACAGTGAGGAGTGTGCAGTGCGATAACTCAGGCTTCTGTTTTCATATTCAGACTTACCTTCCTGGAGATGTCAATGTACCTGTTTACTCATTTTGCAACCTGTTTCTTTAGCAAGGACGTTATGGACAAAAGGTATAGAGGGAATAGTAATGACTGTAACACTAGCATTGGAACATGTATAGTGGCAGAGTAGTACAGGGTGTACGTAACAGCACCAGGTGTGCAGGTAATAACGTACAATTCATAACACCAAGGACCAAGGGCAAAGTTCATAGCACAAAGTGTACAACTAATAGCACATAATGTTCGGTTCATAGCTTCAAAGGCAAAGTTCATAGTGCAAAATGTACAGTTAAAAAACACGCACGCACGCACGCACGCACGCACGCACGCACGCACGTAAACGAACGAATAAACAATCGGGGCTAGTGGAAACTTCGGTGGCTAGTGAAAGTTTTGGAACTTCTTTATTCTCCGTATATGAGCCGGAGACGGGGTAAGTTCCCACTTCCTTCCTCATTCCTTACGTAAACACCCATATTATGAAGGGCCCGCGGTAAGTTAATTCTCCCTTCGTACTCTTGGCGAACACACATCATGAAGGGTACAGGAGGAAGCGGATGGCCCAGTGGTTAGAGCTCTGCCCCCCCCCCCCACCCGAAGGCGCAGGTTCGAGGCCTGTGCACCGCACCACGCTTCTCCCAACTGACCCAGTTGAGAATGGGTACCTGACCCAGTTGAGAATGGGTACCTGACCCAGTTGAGAATGGGTACCTGACCCAGTTGAGAATGGGTACCTGACCCATGGGTCGTAAGCTTGCAAGGGAGAGGAGATGGGCACCGCCCTCACGATGCTGACCCACAGGAAAGTGGGGGTCTCATGCACCCTCACTAACCTACGACCCTAAAAGCAGGTCACGGGACATCCTTTACCTTTAACCTTTACAGGGGTTAGTTCTCCTTTCGTCCTCCGTACAAACGTTGTGCAGGCACCGTGCAGTTCCGCTTTCTGAGGGTTTCAGTTGCGCATGCGCTGTCTAACCCAGCATGTGCAACAGAAAACCACTGAAAGAGGAAGCTATGTTCTTGTAGCTCGTGTCGAATCATCTCCTAGCTACAGGTTAACTGTTGTAACACCAGCCTCGGCCACCGGCAGCCGATGATTGATAAAAGTCTTGCTGGCCCTAAATAAGTTCGCCGGGGGTGATAAACTGATCTTCGTGTTGTGGGTTACTGGGGGGGGGGGGTTTACTGCTGAGGCGAGCAACGTGACGCTAACGAGTACTAACAAGTTAAAGTGACATGATAATGTTTCGAAGCAGAGCTAATGATAATGACAGCATTATTCTGCAGATATAGTAGCTTCTGTTTGTAGTTTTGTTTTAAAGAATAGATGCTATTGCCAGTACACTTATTATCCTATAGTTATTACACATTAAAGATATTGTTTCTGAAGATTAATTATTAGGATTTTATTATGATTTTTAAAAAAGAGAATGTTTCAGTACGAACCATCATCAAGCACGTACTGTCGAAATGATCTTAAAAGAAGATAAAACAGTTATTGAGATTATCTTTCTGAATATAAAAACTGAAATTTATGGGATAATAGACTTGTTGTTTGAAGGAGACTTTACAATCGCAGTTGACAAATATGTATCTCTTGCATATTATTTTGCGAGGGATTGTAAATCCTAAATATATAACGACAGTGTACATCAGCGTCTTCTCACGTGGATCAAGTAATAGTGAACACCACAGTTCTTACTTGCATTTGCGACCAGTGGACACTACAGTGTACAATAGGCAGCGGAGACCTGTTCTCATATTGCACTGAATATTACATTGTTCTGGGGGTTGCTACGTAGGTCAACGACTGTAAACGTGAATCTCTGTAAAAGTCATCGTTGAGATCATGTGTTGTTTACCCACTTGCATTCTGGCAGCTGGGATTTCAATAATCCAACCACACTGTACTCTGGAATTAACTTCTGTTTGGTGGTAAAGCAAGGTTAACAGATCAGATAAATAAATATTTTGAAGGAAACCAGACCTAATGCATTAACTGATATTTAAATTAAATGTTGTAACATTATTGCTTTTTGTGCTGCAGCAGATCTGACAAATTTTTCACACCACACATTTAATGCTATTGCACAGTTTTACTTCAGTTGGAAACAACAAGTTTCTCAAAAGCGCACTAGACGTCGTGCACTGACTCGCGCACTTACGAAGGACAGTCAGAAGTTGTCAAATTCTCGGGATCCACAAATAACTTTAAAACTCGTTTTGGAAGCAGATCTACAGCGATGAAAGCGACCCGTCTGCGATGCATGATCAACAATTAACAAACCGTCTTTGTGGTGTCTGGCGAAAACATCCAATAACAGCCTCTCAGTTCCCCTGGCAACCCCCGAGCCCTGCCCAGAGCTCAGCTCTGGTACTGCTTGATGCAAACAACATGGCGCAACCGCATTAATCTGTGTGGCTCACATCGCACGAACAAGGGGCCAGACAGTTTATGTGTAAGTATGGTCTCGTGAATCATATAACCATATAGCTTTAGCTGAAGGTGAAACGTTGCGCAGCCAAAGCGTTATAACATACGTATCCAAAGCGTGTTATACAAACCCACCAGTGTAATACGATATCTGACACGATACTATATAATGCTCTATTTCTCGCGCTCATATTGCCTTTGAAGAAACAGTCAAATAGAAAAACCTTTCAGATTTATTCTTCTCCGTATATCATTTATATACACACTTGTGTAGCCTCCATATTTAAGATTTATTCTGCTCCGTATATCATGTAAATGCACATTTGTGTAGCCTCCATATTAAAAAAAAATTAAACATGTTTGAACTACTAGATGTAAGACGACGGTTGTACTAAGAGAATTGGGAGAATTAAAATAAACGAGCAAGATAAATATAACAGATCCCAAGAACACGACCAAAGCAAAAGGTTAAGGCTAGCGCAGGGGTGCGATCGACCAGCAAGGACAATAACCCCTTACCACCACACCATGACACCATGACACCAGAACAACGACCACAAGAAGCAAGTATGAAATCAATATCTATTTTGTCGTAATCCGCACCTCCTTAACACCACATGGCCTTTCCTTCCTCCTCCTCCAAAAAGGTCTCTGCACTCCCACCTCACCCATTATGCCACATTACCGCGCGGTAGAAGCACTTTCGTCCAGATGAAGGACTGTCTGTCCCTATTATTTGAATCGTTAGAAAGGTTTTAGGTACAGTCCTGTGATGCTGTTCTAACTGAATGTGTGCAAAGTGAACATAACACCAGAAATGGTAGTCTTAGCGCGGCTGGTGTGTGTTTTGTCGATCTCAGCACACCTTGTCCATTTGAATTTCCGTCTTCATCGTAGGACTATCCTCAGATGTCTGTTTTTTTTTCCCTAGGGACGGAAATCGCGCCCTCGACAGAGAACTCCTCCCAAGCAATCTACGTTTGAGAATGTTTTCCTGTTGCAGACTTAACATGCAGTAAACAGAAGCTCCTTCACACACAGACAAGGCATCGACAAAATGCGTTACTGGATGTTCCTATGACACTGGGCAGGGGTGGGGTGTATGTTGACAACACTTAGACGAGTTGCCTATGACCATGCCACGTTGCCTCGCAGTCAGCGTTGATAGCGGTGCAAGCGCTGTTGATGCGCAGACAAGAGTGTTTCCGGCTCCAGGAAGCCTGGCGAGCCACGCGCCGCGAAACATCGGGGTGAGAGTGATGTCATACAATAGCAAGTATCGCTGTAGACTATCTCTTGAATTATCTCCATGTGAGGACGATGAGCCATCTTGCGATAGGTCAGTGGCCACAGCGGAAGTAAAATGCCGTGTTTATTTGGGATGTAGTGATAACACTGATTTATTACATCGTAATGTGTTTATTCTGCTGTGTACCTTGCCTCGCTGCGGTGGTAATTTGCTTAGATCGCTGTACACGTTGCTATAGTGCCATTTGTTTAATTTGTTGTGCGGGCTGCTAACATGTTATCTTCGTTCGGTGTTTACGTTGGTCCAATGCCATTTGTCTATTTCACTCCGGATGTTTCTAAATGTCATTTGTGTAGTTTGGTGTGGATGTTACTAATTGTCATTTGTGTAGTTTGCTGTGGATGTTACTAATTGTCATTTGTGTAGTTTGGTGTGCCCATTGCTGCAATGCCATTGTTAGTTCACTGTGCATCTTGCAATAGTGTGGTTTCAGTTTGCTGTGCACGTTACTACAGTGTCATTTTTTTGTAGTTCTCTGTGAACGTTGCTATACTGTTTAGTTTAACGTGCACGTTGCTTATGTTTTCATGTGTAGAGTGTACCTTACTACAAGGCCGTTTACTTCTCTGTGTTCTGCTACAATGTTAAAATGTTTGTTTCTCTGTGGAGCTGTGATGTAATAAGCTTACTTCATACTGCTACGGATATGTTTGTAAGTGTTGCGTACACTGCTCCAGTAACACTTGGGCTACAATATCACATCACAAGAGAACTGTGACGAGAATAGAATGCAAGAGCAAGTAGCCAGTGTATAGGGAAAATCTTGAAACATTCAGTTGGTCTCAGAAGGCAAGAGAACAATAATTCTCATGCTTATCTCACTCGTAAAAATGCCTGGTTGTCTTCTGCAGTCTACAAAGTGTTTTAGCTCAGGCAGCTTCCTGGCACCACCAGATAATCGCTGCTTCTAATATCATCCATACCCTGCACGTTGCCAAAGCAACGTGGGTGGACAGACTGAGGATTATTCCGCACTGCCGTCCATCAAACAACGAGAGGAAATCGGGCATCCATAGGCATGCAACCACAGCACACGACACGACCACAACACCCAATCAAATAATGACAAGTATGTAGAGAATGTGCAGAACAGCATTGGATTTGCTGGCAGTGTTGTCTTGACTGTCATCTGTGACTGTCATCTGTGACTGTCATCTGTGACTGTCATCTATGACTGTCATCTGTGACTGTCAAACTTCACGACCATCCCTCTGCTATTATGCAGTTTTGTTATGCAGTATCTACAGATGTCTCCTTGACGACAACACTAAAGGATAATTGGAATTAAATATTTTCGCTTGCGCCAAGTGATTTCTTGCACCAAGTGATTTTTTGAATTAGTGCTTTTGAACTAAGTGATTTTGAGTTTGTGCAGAGTTACTGTCAAGATATCAACGCACCAGTTATGAAAGAAAGGTGTCTCCTTTTTTAAGCAAGCGTCAGATAGGTGGCCTTAGTTTAATGTAAATTATATCAAAACAATATGATTTAGTATGAACAATGAGCAAAAACCTGAAGACTTTAACATGATAAGACCCTTAGAGCTCTCACACTGAAAACAGAGCACCCTGGGCTCAAACTGTCACCTCGGCCAAGAACTGCAGGTTCCATGTGATAGAAACCGAGCAGACGATAAAAACAAGTTTCTACGACGAGGAAATTAAGCCACAAAGTTTAGCTTTCCATAGGAATACAAATATCGCCCTTCGCATGAAAATGCGTAGTCCATTGAATATGGAGGGCCAAATGCCAGATGTGCATGTTACTGGCATACAAATGTGGGTGTAGGAAGAATCGCGGTTAGAGCAATGGCGTTGATAAAAGCAGACTGGGAGCATGCGAGTGGCTCGTGACGATGAACAGAATTTGGTGCTCTTGCCGAAAGAACGCTGCAGCACACCCCCGTCTCTCTCAATGCTGTGATTAGTATTCCCAGCATTGAAGGATCTTCCAGGAAAAAATAAAGACTGAAGAAAGGAACGACAGGCGAAAGGACAGAAAGAAAAAGAAAGAAAGAAAGAAAGAAAGAAAGAAAGAAAGAAAGAAAGAAAGAAAGAAAGAAAGACTTTTTGACTTGCCAATTTAAAGTTTCGATTTTCGCTATTTTGTCTCTGATGATAAAGATTAACACATACAACTATATCTCACGAGCGACGAGAAACAAGAGAAAGATGCAGACGTACAGAAGGAGACATAAAGTCTCGACTGCGCTGCTAAAGAAGCGAATCTTCTTCAGGTTTGGACCGGCTTGCATGAGCTTCCGTATCTGTCCTTCGTTCCTAAGCCCGATGGTAAGCCCGATGGTAAGCCCGATGGTAAGCCCGATGGT
>SMGT01009894.1:0-11532 GCA_004794575.1 Lanistes nyassanus | reverse complement strand
GCCCGATGGTAAGCCCGATGGTAGGCCCGATGGTAGGCCCGATGGTAGGCCCGATGGTAAGCCCGATGGTAAGCCCGATGGTAGGCCCGATGGTAGGCCCGATGGTAAGCCCGATGGTAAGCCCGATGGTAAGCCCGATGGTAAGCCCGATGGTAAGCCCGCTCAATCGGTATAGTGCACGTGCATTTTGATATTCGGACAAGAAATCCGAGTCCCCCTTAACCCCGTTCTTGACTTTAAATTCACAGTTAAAGAAAGTGATGGATGAAGGTAGGGGATAACTGTTTCGACTTGGTTGGTGACTCTGGCTGACGTCAACAGCTGACCAAAATGAAGCGCTCTATTTGCTCTATTTGCTGACGTGATTTCCTCTCTGTGGTGATACTGCCTCATGTGAACTGGACCTTAGCGCTGACGGTGTTCAACTGACCACCTGATGGGTGCAGATGCACCAGACTGGTGCGGCCGATAGACACACACCACGTGGGACGCCCCAATCTCATGGCCTTAATCTCACACACCAGAGGGCGATACCAAGTTAGCTTGCTACTGTCAGGTAAGAACACCACGCTCGGTTTATCATGCCATTTGCGGCCGTTTGCGAGTTGCTCTGCTAATGATTGTGAAGTCGAGCGGCGCCAGAGTGTACGATAAATGTCGGTCTTGAATACAGCACAGCTGGAAACATGGGGAGCGGAAGCAACGTAAAAGGGACACGAACAGAGATTGGCTCGTGTGCCTTCTGAACAGAGTTTTTGTAGCACTTGCACTGCAATTATATTTGTACTTAAGAACGTCTTCACGCACACACTAGCCAATCATACGGCCGAGTAGAGCCATTAATCAGATATCAACCAACCTGTAAGTCATGAAGCAATAACAGTGTTAAAATTAGCAACATGCAAACAGTTAGGAAGTCAAATCGAGGACATTCATCACTAGGCAATAGTTTGGTCCTAATTCCTTCTACTGGCTCACTGTCACATCCTTTTTTTTAAAAGCTAGTAATTCGTTTTCCTTGAATTATCTCCACTTCTGCAGTTCAAAGCGGTGCATGTATATGTACCTGCCTATATCGAGTATATCGAAGTGGGACAGAGTTAATACAGGAATAAAGAATTGTACGTTATTGATGAGACCGATATAATCTTCGTGAGGGGACAGACATAAACGTGAGATTTCTGATGACGAGAAAAAGCCCATACCTGGCTGTGCAGTCGGTTTTCACAGTCCTTCTCACAGCGTCCTATGTACATGCAGACGATGCTCTGGGGACAAGTCACTGTCACAGTCCACCCACTTCTCTAACGTCCTTGGTCCGGTGCGTGAAACTCGGAGAGACGGAGCAAAGGTAATTCTATGACAACAGTGGAATCTGAAGGAGAAGGAAAACAGAGCTTTGTCTGAAAATACCGGACTGAGAATGACAAGAAAAATAGTGCTTTATCACCACCTTGCTTCAGCCCCGTACATTTAAACGCCCTAGTTCAGTTTTTAAAAGCGTGTTGTTATGTGTTTGTGGAGATATTAATGATGGTCGAGGGCTTCAGAAACAACACTGCAAGTATATCATGGCGTTGTAAAATGCTCATACAGTGCAGTTGATTTAATTTCCTGTCGAGGAAAGTGTAAAATATTGACCTGTTGAAGTCTTTATTTCGAATTAGCATACTAGTACGATCACTGTAGCTAGTCTATCATCATACACAGTCACTCAAGAAATACCCATGCCTAGAGTATCAACATTTACACATGCCAAGTGTATTCACAAGTAGAGGTACCTGATCATTGTACATGTACACGTCGAGCTACCATCCGAATTTGTTTTTAAAGTTTTAAAGTTAAAAGCGTAATTGTGCAAACAGTGCATATAATCTAGGGGGTGATACAATCAGGTCTTTGGAATTACTAAGCACTGAACTTAGTATCCGTCCCTTTGCTACCTTCACCTGCCCTTGATGGACCCGACATGGCTCCATTTCTCATCTTGCACAGCCGACAGTCCGTTCTACTTTCGTGATGGCAGAGTACCCTTAGGGGATAGTATAGCTTTGGACCATTGGGTGTGACTCTTTAAATGTGAAATATTCGTTCTTCTTTGTATTCTTTGTATTTTAACCTGTATACAGATGCACGTGACTGAGCAAAGATGACACCAAACACATAGATCTAACAATTTTCGTTCAGAGCAGTCAGCCTATACAGCCTCCCAGCAAGCTGCAGTCAGAAGCCACTTCATCAGACAACACGACAAAGCCAGAAATTTGAGATAATCGAACGCACGGCTTCACCACGAAAGTGAGAGCATTTTACCTGGTGGCCAACCACTGTTAGTCACCAGGCGCACCAGAAGGGTGGGGTTACTGCGACAGTCTGATCAGGAGGTAACTTGCAGCATTAAAATCCTTAACCGCCCAGAGTTTCAGTTCTCGGTGTTTTACACGCACAAGCCATATTATTTTTTTTCCACCTAGCTGTGATTTCGCACTAGGGGGTCGGGCGATATTACTGAGCTCAGCGCTGCACCGCCCACAGCTGTCATCTGTAAGATGGCCAGTGTTGAAAGGTGGTTTAATGTTCGGGGAATGGTCATGAAGTCTTTCCAGTGTCCGGGGTAATCAGTGCCCTGATTCAAACCAGCAACCTTTCAAAGCTCTACCACAGAACTACCTAGCTCCAACTCTGAACTCAGACACAGCTGCTTTTCGTGTCAAGTCACACACATATACCAAATGACAAATTCCTCTTTATAAACAGTAAACTATATTTAGTATCATCGTTTCAAGTAAAACAGCATGACGAAACCTTTCACTTGTTCCTCTGTTTTGTAAATGAATCAAACGCGTTTGTTCTTGAAGGAAATAACACACCTGTCTTTTCCTTCCTTTCTATTTTTGTTTGCTTTGTTTCTTTACCCATCATTGCTTTGGTCTGGGAGCTTTGTGTGAAACAGTATTACCGATAGAAGCAATGATAGTAGGGCTTCTTTCTTTATCTATTTCAGACTCTTTCTTTCTTTCTTTCCAATACTATCAAGATAACGCTAACCGAATAAGGCATTTGAAGCAATCATTTGAAACAAGCAAACAAGTTATTCTACAAGAAACTTTTTCTCTTTAATTAAGTCGAGAAAACCCCCTTTTAAACCGATAGAAAGGGCTGTGCTGTCCGAACTCTCCCACAGTAAAAACAATAGTTAAATCTAAGGTTTTGAATAGTTTTACAAATTCTGAAGATCAGGTGACCAAGCTGCGGGTTGTAAGAAGATGCGCTAGGGGAAGACAGAAAGTTTACTAATTCGGTGGGACATCGACACGAGTGTGGCTAGGAGTCAGGCAGCATGCTGCAGCTGAAAGGCAGTGAGATTTTTTTAAAGTCTTCAGTCCACCTGCTACTGGAGTGTTGAGATGACTGAATTCCACAAGCGCGTACATATATACATACAAACCTACAGACATACATTCGCACATACATACATACACGCTCATTTTACTTTCTTACACAGATTGCACATGCAACGCTTACCTTTTATTGCCCATGAAAACAGATGTCTCTTAAATCTCTGACTCGTTTCGTCATGATCGATGTATCTTAAAGAAGGCGGCATCCACACAGAGCCCACGCAAAGTCCACACAGAGCCCACAGAATGTGAACAATGACATAAGAGCTATGAGACTTCTGGAACCTGCGCCGGGTTCTTGGCGTCCTCTGTTTGTCCGGGCAGGTATCGTCGTGCTCAGACCGTCTGGCATTTCATCCACCCAAGGCTGACCGGGACTATCTCGCTACAGCTGCTCGCTGCTGGGCAGGGCATCCGCTGACGGGGCGAGTGGGGCAGCTGCTGGTGTGCGAGGAGGAGGAAGAGGAGGAGGACACGCGGTCCCCAGCATCCTTCCAACGACGCCTGCCTGCTGTGCCACGTGCCGATAAGAACAGACTTTTCTCTCAGACCAATTACACAGACCTTTCACTTACCTTGCGCGTTTATCTTGCTGACATTTGGGCTTACGGCTCCTAGATTTTGCAGTCAGTTTTGCGTGCGAGCTTAACGTGATTCCATTCTGGCTCACACCTCGCTCTGTGCTCCTTACCTCACGGCTTGCGGAGCTTGCTTCGTGCGTAAGATGCCAGAACTGTCTGCGTCTAACATCTAGGGCTGTGGGCGCTCCAATTGCTGGCAGAAGACACAGGAAAGCTCACGGTCAGCTGGATCTACTGTAAGTAGAATAAGTAACCGTGTGACGACTGACTTGTCACCACCAGTAGTTATAACATGGCCCTATCCAGTTTTAAAAACCTGTCCCTATCTATTACAGTACAAATTACATCAGCTCGCACTCATACATAACATTCCTATTATGGTATATTAATATATACTATAATCCGTACGTATAAACTACAGCAGTTACATAATATACCCGTTATTACGTACGCATTACATTCGTTCTTACAAACACATGGGATCGCATTTTACATATATATTACTTCTATATATTTCAAGAAAGGTTATATCATGAATGATGGGTGAACACGCGCGCGTGTGTGTGATCTACTCGGAGACTTCTTTCTACTCTTAACGTGTCGTCTCACGTGCTCACTCGATCGCCTCGGTGGTCAAGTAGTTAAGGCATCTGCATCCGATTCGGGGGCTCCGTGGTTCGCGCCTCGGCGGAGTCATTAGATATGACGCAAAAATTGTCAATCTAGTAGCTGCCCTGCCAGACGTCTGGCACTATAGGGAACAGTACTAGGACTGGTTGGCCGGAGTCAATGTAATGTCGCTGGGTAAGACTGTGTTGTGACAGCAGTCCCACGTGTGGCAGCACATTAACTGGTCTAAGTAATGCCGTCCTGATATGCATCTAGACTGGGACGGGACGTTAAGCAACAAGCAAGCAAGCAACCATCCATCAGTGCTTACTCTCTCGCGACTGACGTCAAGAAGACAGTTTAACAGGCAGAATGAAACACTGTAGTACTTGTGATATTAAATATGAATGCCAACACCTTCATACAGTTCGACCCCCTCTCCGCCTACACTCTTCTCAGAAAGAATCACAGAACCAAGCAGTACAGCGAAAGATGTATATTATTTACATTTGAATGAGTGATAGTGTAAGGATATCCCAGGTTTCTTTGCACGTCAGTCTAAACCTTACCCAACAGCCGATGTGTACAAACAGTGATCACTTGAATCAATGAAGAACAAATGAGGACAGAGCGCTATAAATCGTCAAACGACAACCCCAACAAAGTACTGGCAGCGCTAGACACAACCGTATGCTGACGTATGCAATCAAGGGAGCCTACCGTACCCAAACACGTAGCAAAGAGAGAGTCGAAAGTAAGGAACGTGGCAGATCTTCAAAAAAGATCTGCCATCCCTTTCTTTTAAACGACCCTAGTCTTCACGCGGCTAGCCCCTGGTGTACCACGTGTGCATACAGCCAATCCCTAATTTATATCGTCAGCTCGCTCACTAAGCGTAAGCTAACACTTTCGACTCTCTCTTTGCTACGTGTTTGGGTACGGTAGGCTCCCTTGATTGCATACGTCAGCATACGGTTGTGTCTAGCTCTGCCAGTACTTTGTTGGGGTTGTCGTTTAGTGATCACTTGCACTAAGCGCACCGCAGGACACCACACTGACTTTACAGTTCGCACAACCGTCTCTACCAAAGAAGGGGCCACTGGCTCGTTTAACGGTTACTTGATAGGAGGTTTTTCTCGCCGCGTCCTCAGATTTTCCGTTGAAGTCTTCCCGTGTGTTCAGAACACCACGCCAACAAGGATAGGTAGCCACTCACGTTGGGAGCACACAATCACCTTTACAGTGTGAAACTCCGGGTCAACCCCTGACCTCTGAACTTTGTACGCAAGTTCGTCCAAAGATCCGCAGCTACTGCACTGGACTGAACCTCCGCTTCCCACTGCAGACCTTTCCCTTCCTTTCTTTCAACTTGGTTACTTCCTTCGCATTCCATGATGTCTCGTTGTCCATCTAGCACAGTTACTTCCCGTGGCCGAGCGCAGCGTTTGGTTGACTTATTCTCAGCCACAACAATACGCTGACTCGCGACTATCGCACACACCGAGTACCCGACACAAAGCAGCGACTAACTGATGCAAGACACAAGGCACAAAGACCAACAAATGGCTGACGGCAACATGAATGTTTGGTAGACAAGACTCAAATGGTCCTGCTAGTAAGACAGAAAAAATGCCACTAGAACGAGATAGCAAAAGGCAGCACTGGGAACACGTGCAACCTTATGCCAACTCTGGAAAAGTCATCTAGTGGAGGTTGACTGGAAACTAGAAGAAAGTTCCAAAAGATCCGGTCCTTTATCAACAAATGCCTCCGACAGATCCTCCACGTCAAGTGGTTCGACTGAGGGCCAAACACTGACCTGTGGACCAGGGCAAACCAGGAACAAGTGTCAATCCAGGTCAGGAGAAGAAATGGCGATGGGTCGGACACACACTGCGGAAAGAGGCCAAAGGTCACTCGCCAGTCGATAGACTGGAACCCGCAAGGCAAGCGAAGACGGCAACGCTCAAAGCAGACCTGGAGACGGAACTTGATGGAACAATTCCAGGCCGTTCAAGGCCGTCAATGCGTCTTCATGGGAAGACGCTAAGCAGATCCCCAGAGACCGCAGGAAGTGAAGGACAACTGTCAAGCCCCTTTGCTCCACAAGGAGGAAAGAGGACTAAGCTATGTGAGTGAGTGACATACAACACCAATTCCAAATTCAGTTTCACAGGGTTCGTGCGTAACTCTGTACTCAAAATATGTAAACTGTCAAACACCTTCGAGCGCGCTTTAATTCTGATGTCGATCCCATTCACCACGCCTGCTGTAGACCAGCGATAGCATGTAAAAGCGGATACCAGTTTCCATTTTACTATCGGAGTAGTGAAACGCAGCAGCAGTATCACTCGCAGAAAGTAAGAAGATGACAGGATTAGCAACGTTAACGTGTCTCTGAGGCTTTGCTATATCCTGGAAACCCAGGTGTAAATTAAGCAAATATGTGTCATGGACTGAACTTTAACTCTGAACATGAAAATAAATGCCTAAACTGAATCATTACAGACATTTCTCACAGACTCAGGCTTTATATTTTATATGTACGTTAGGAGGGAAAAGACAAAGAATCAGAAAAGATGTGTGCGTGCGCGCACGTGCAGTGTGTGTGTGTGTATATGTGACCATTAACAGAAAACTTGTTTGAATAATGTTTCGTCTATTTCAGTTGACATGCCACCGCTCCACAAACCATACATCCCAGCTGAAATGTCACAGGCAGTAATAAAGTTGAAAATGATGTTATGCAATATGCAACACACGTTGTTAAGAAATAAAATAAATCAGCATTTCCTGAGTAAATTTACCTTTTCACAATATCGAGGGCTAACAGACATCGTAGAAATGACATGATGAACGATGTTTTCATAGACACCATACATGGAGGTGAGAGAAACAGAGAGAGAGAGAGAGAGAGGGGAGACAGAGCTGGTACAGGTAACTATATAAAATGAACTGTACACAACCGAAGGTCACAGGCAGGGAGATAAACAAATAGACAGACACGAAGAAGAAGAAAAATAAAAGAAAATAATTCTTACTCTATATTTTTATGCGCAAAATTACTCAGGTGAGCATGGCTGTATGTTTACATCCATGCTCACATGCATGGACATTTTTAGTGAGTGGATGCATGTGGATTTGTAACGTTCGCTTTTCTGAAGAACAGGCAGTTGCTCGGTGGCAGTGAAGATGCCCACTGAAGCCCACACCAGCTGACCGTGAAGATGCCCACTGAAGCCCACACCAACTGACCGTGAAGATGCCCACTGAAGCCCACGCCCACTGACACACGTCCAGGATTATTTGAGATCAGAAGAAAAGGAAGCAATCAGACATGTTAGCGTGGAGAATTACAGCTCGGCAGGACACAGCCCGGGATGTTCGTCGTGGCCATGCAGTACGTGCCTTGTTTATTTGAGTATTTCAGACGCAAAATATGTCGGCGATCGGGGCTATTTAATGTAGATGGCATCTAGAGCTGGTCAGTTTGGACACCAATATACAAGATTAAAATTTATATTTACAAATGTCTACTGAAAATATTTATGCGTTTGAGATCTGAACTATTTTGTAAAAGATTACCAGCGAATGGGATGAAATCGAGATTGCATGTATCCATTTCCCTATCAGTGGCAATTTTTTGTGGAGGGGATTTCCAGTGTAACATTGTCACGATACCAGACAGCACGATGGAGCATGACCGTCTCAGTCACCGTTGCATACTTGGCGTAGTGAAGCCCACAAGCACTTCTTTGCAGTTCAGTTCCTTTAGTTGACGTCCTCTGTGTAACCGGCAATTAGGCCTCCCTACTCCAACACCGATCCACCTTTACGCGTCTATCCGTCTCTATATCCATCCCCTGCAAAAGCGCCCCGGCCAGTTCATCGTCCGAAAAGCCAGAAGCAAAAAGCCCCTCCCGTTGTTGTTGTTGTTGGTTTGGAAGGGAAAGTGCTTCCACCTCGCGGTGATTTCGCACTATCAAAAGCCCCTCCCTCTTCCTGCCAGCCTCTTTATACTCCGTAAACTAAGGACTAAGGGTCAGGTTCCCATGGGCAGCTGCCCCCTCCTGACTGCTGTAGCTTGGGTTATGCTGTCAGTGTACTTGCGAGTAGCTCAAAATAGTGTGTCTGACCTGTCATGCATGTCCACACTAGGCGGTCTGTTTGAGTGTATTGCAGGTCAATTCCCAGCCCTGTCAAATATAGAATGTGCTATACTTATGTGTCCTGCGTCTATCCCCTAAATATCATACATCTAATATACCGCTTATTACGCATATTGTTATACCAGCCATCTGAGCCATGTTAGATAAGCAGTATTCTAAAGCGGTCTCCACATTTATATTGTTTGTTATGAATAATATAAAATAGTCATGTCTTCTTACGAAAATTACCGACAATTACATAGACTGCACAAAACATCTTTTTCTGTCTGACCGCACGGAAATTCTAGACGTCAGGATCAATATCCGTGCACATCCGGGTCTTTAATTTTAAATAAATGAAGAATGTAAAGTACTTCCCAGATATAGTGACGTTAGTAATAATACATGGACAGTTACAGCGATGGACTGCCCTTGTTAACTGATGGCAATGATATCAATAGTGGAAAGTTAACCAACACCATTGCCGATAATAGTCTCCTACAAAGGTTTCTCTCTAGAAGACATGAACTCATATGTAGCAATGTGACAGAGTTATGCAGGAAATACGTGCAAGGGTTGGTTGTTTATTGCTTATAGTCAAATCAGCAAAGAACGCTGTCTCGTGAACGAGTAGGAAGGGAGAGGCTAATGAAATGTTGGGGGGGGGGGAATGAAGAAGGGGGAGAAAACTGGAGCACCCGAAAAAAAAAAAACCGACGGAGAGACCTGTAATAAGCTGCCACATAGAGAGAAGATTCGTGTACCAGGCATAAGACCCGAACCCATGAATCTGTATCCATGGCAAACAAGCGTTAAAATTAAAGATAACGGTTGTCCTGCATGTGGAATTGACAATATAATTAACAAATTTCTAAAATTTGCACGTATAAAGATGCTGAACCTATTCACGGCACTATTTGACCTTATCCTAAAATAGGGACATGTACCCACTAACTGGGCATTGGCATCAATAACTCCTGTATTCAAAAACAAGGGCAAACAGAATAATCCCAACAACTACCGAGGCATATCAATCCTTAGTTGCTTTGGGAAACTATTTACAAGTGTGCTCAATGAACGCTTAAAAAATACTTGGAAGAAAATAATCTCCTTGGCAATGAGCAAGCAGGATTCCGCCCTGGGTTCTCAACGGTAGATCACCTATTTACCCTACATAGCATTGTAGATATTTTCCTAGGTAGAAAAAAGAGAGTATATTGTGCTTTTATTGACTATGAAAAGGCGCTCGATAAAATAGACAGGATTCATTTATGGGAAAAGCTTCTAGCCCACGGTGTTAAAGGAAAAATGTTATCTGTGATCCAGGATATATACAATAAGGTCAAATCATGTGTTAGGTTTAATGGAGTGCAGTCTGAATACTTTATAAGCAGCCATGGTATAAGGCAAGGGGAAAATCTTTCTCCTTTGTTGTTTGCAATATACCTTAACGATCTTAGAATTTACTTACTAGAAGATTCCATTAATGGTCTTCCCGAACTATCCAAGCTGGCAAAGGATGCCAAATTCACAGCAGAGGATGTTGACGTGTTTTTTAATCTGTTCATACTGCTATATGCGGACGATACTCTCACTTTTTCAGAGACACCAGAGAACCTTCAGAATGCTTTACATAGCATGAAAACATACTGCGACAAATGGAATTTGACAATGAATCCAGAAAAAAACAATATAATTGTATTCTCTAGAGGCAAAATTCGGAAAAAACCTGTATTCTACTATAATAGTGAAATGCTAGAGTTAGTCTATGATTTCCAATATTTAGGTTTGAAGGTAAATTATAATAACAAATTCAATGTCGCACAAGAGGATCTGTATGGTCGGGCCTCTAGAGCCATGTTTGCATTACTAAATAGGTGTAATAAGTTACATCTACCTCTAGACTTACAAATAGAGCTTTTCGATAGAATGGTACTCCCCATCCTCACCTATGGTTGTGAGGTTTGGGCACTGACCTATGTACAAAACTACAAGTAAGATTCAATAAGATGTTGTTCAAACTAAAGAAATCAACTCCATCATGCATGGTATTTGGTGAATGTGGACGCTTTCCTGTTGGCATCCATATCAAGAGTAGAATGCTTTGTTTTTGGTTTAAACTTATCAGTGGAAATAATTATGGTAAATTTTCAAGTTCTGTTTATAGAATGTTACTTAACTTGCATGAACAAGGGATGCTTCACTCGAATTTTATTCACTCGGTTAAATCACTACTGCAAGAACTGGGACTGAATGGCTTATGGTTAAATCAGAATAGTTTGAATCTAACGGATAAATGGTTTAAGAACAAAGTAGACAGATGCTTACAAGATCAATATATTCAACACTGGTTCGAGGAACTAAACACAAAACAGGTCTACACAAACCACAGAATACTCAAAACATCATTTAAGCCCGAACCCTATCTCAGAGTGTTACCACCTTGTCATTGCCGCCTGCTATTAAAATTCTTGACATTAGATAATAACTTCCCTGTTAACAAACTCAGACACGAAGACATCCCTAGGCATGAACGATTATGTACGCTGTGTGACAGAAAAGACATAGGTGATGAATTCCATTATATTTTCTTATGTGACAAATTTACAGCTGAACGCAACACCGCACTGACACCATACTACTTGAGCCGGCCAAATACATTTAAACCTTATAAACTCTGTTCTTGCAAAAACAAAACTGTATTGACAAGTTAGTGAATTTTGTTAAAATACTTATTAGTAGAGTACATTAATGAATAGATGAATGTGTGCCTATGTTTTTGCGTGTGGGTAC
>SMGT01009893.1:42742-58461 GCA_004794575.1 Lanistes nyassanus | reverse complement strand
AGAGAGATTGACCCGGCAGTTATAGCTTTTGTATTAAACGTAAGACGCATTTGTACATCCCTGCGCTATGAACGAAACGTTTACCACAAACTGCAAGAAGCACATAGCGGTAGGGGATGCCGTACAAGGATATTGTTGTACTGCATCCTAAATCAAAACTAGTAGCTTTAAAAAAAATAAATTACCTATCATTTACTTTTGTTTCACTCCTGTCTTTTCCAAGCTTCTGGTCCTTGAAATGTAGACAGTTCTTTGCGAATTTAAAATGTCAACATTACTCAACACCGATGAGAGAATGCTCTATAGCTTATAGCCTTTATCTTTTCTTTCCGTTATTGTCGGACAACAGCCATGCAAACAACAACAAAAACAACAAGGCATACACAGGTCGGCCGAGACAAACCGAGAAAGGACACCGTGCTGCCTAATCTTTAACCTGATCAATGCAAAAGTCATAAAAATCAATTTAAAAAGTGATCCAGTGTTTAAAGAGGACAATATCCTGCTGTCGTGCTGGGCTTATGTCACAGCACGTGACAGTGAACATTATTTGCTGACATTGGTTACAACTTTTCTCCGTGTTTCTCTAGCCCCATATCCATGTAAATGGAACTAAATTTATTCCGAATAGAGTTTTTCTTCGTTATTCGGTCGTCCAAGGAGCAAATGGCTTATTCTGAAACAGAGGTTTCAGAGGACCCCCCCCCCCCACAAAAAAAATGCTATTGGGGAATAAATGTAGTACCATTTATATGCGTACAAGGCCTGACTTTCACGATGAAAAGCTCTCAGCTCGCTAGTGGAGTTCGTAAACTGTTACTGCTAAATATGTTAAGCACCGCACAGAAAGAAGTTCCCAGTACGAGTAATTCAACAATCACGGGCGTTGGCTCAATCTCTAATGCGGGATTTTCACGGCTCTACGAAGTCGGATGAAACCAGTGTTGAAAGGTTAGTACATCCGTTTGCAACAATTTTTAAAAAATGGATCGAGTATTCTTTGCAGATGCATATTTGCACAAACACATCAGGAAGGAGTTTTTAAAAAGAAATTTCTCAAATGAGACTTTTTGTAAATCACGAGGCTGGATTAGTTCTTTTGGGCTGCTCTCATTTGACTTAGTCAAACCGTGTAAACCCCTCACGATATTTCCACACCAAACCTAGTGCAGTCGTCCTCCAAACCTTCCCCACAGCCCCAAACATGGCTGTCAGATAAACAGGTAGGGTTTGATCGCCGACAACACAGTTCGTTTTAATTCGCAGAATAGTCTGCCATGTCAGGTGTTTTTGAGATTTACCAGCGTATGTGACCTTAGGGACTCTGGTGCTGTTCAAGTAGCAGTGCATAGCGTGTTCCTGCTTACGCCCGTGTTGTGCTGCCGGTATCGGCGTCTGCTCCTCCCGTTTAAATGCGACGATTGCGTCAGCCAGCCCGCTCTCAGGGAATCGGCGTTTCATGAGAAACGCGATAAATACTTAAAAAGGCGTTTCAGTAAATATTCTGTACCCGTTAGGCAGCTGGGTGTAAAAGCCGATGCATTCCGAGAGACCAACGTCAAGAACTAGCTTTTGATGTCACACTTTCTGCAAGTTTTACAGCGTCGTCGTCACCATTCTCCGATATGAAGAATAACTAATTAAGTTATTTTTCAGTGTGTCTCTTTTTGAAGATTTAATTGCATTGTAAATTAATAAATCGACCACCTTTGTATGCCCGGCAACTTGGGTTTGGAATTCGGGGAGGGGGGGGGGTGGTAGCGTTTACCAAGACTTAACATATCCGCACCTTACGGAGATGCGTTTAGAGCAACTCGCTTCCAACTCACATGTTCACCGGAGATGGGATGGCATAGGAAGACGGACAAAAAAAGTTTAAGAACAAGTCATGTGCTTCATAAGGTGTTTATTTTGCAGTTTCGTAGTTTAACAAAAAAACATTGGAAATTTGGCAGTCCGATCTTAATCGGAAAGCGCAACTGAAAAATGCTAATGGAAATAATTACTTCTTTTGGATAACATGCTAGATGTCTACTCGGTAGAGTAGAGACAACTGCTTGCAATGTTCAGAGCCACGGTTACTTCCCTTGTCCGAATCCTGAGGTTCCGGTCCGCTCCTGAGGTGCGGAGAGAATAAACCGCTTACTCTGGCCGTCTTGTGGAGAAAGAAAAAATGCTAGATGTCTACTCGGTATGGTAGAGAACTGCTTCGTGCATGTTGAGAGCTACAGTTACGTCCCTTGCCCGGATCCTGAGGTTGCGGACCACTCCTAAGGTGCGGAGAAGAAATCACTTGCTCTTGTCTTGTGGAGAAAGAAAAAATGCTAGATGTCTACTCGGGATGGTAGAGAACTGCTTCCTGCATTCTCAGAGCCACCGTTACTTCCCCTGCCCGGAACACAAGGATCCGTGTACCGCTCCTGAGGTACAGAGGGAAGAAGCCGCTGGCTCCGGCTGTGACCAGGTCAGCTAGTCATCCAGGGTTTCCTTGTCGAACATGTACTCTCCCAGGCCGGTGCCCACGCGCTTGAGGTTGGTGATGTGATCACCGAGCTCCTTGATGGACTTGACCTGCTCCTGAAGGAACTCTTCTTCCAGGAAGTCGGTCATCTGTTAACATAGCAACGTGCTATGTAAATTCTCAATGACAAGTTGCTTCTATAAGTTAGAAGAGCTACAAGCTTGTCTCAAGCCTCTTATTTTACAATACTCTCGAAACTAGTGCACCGACATCGCCAAATAGAGATCACCGATCCACACTGGATTAAGTACAAGTTTGACAATTTTAGTCAAAACAAAGCTTTGCTTACAGCAGGAGGCTTTCACGTGCTGCTTACCTGGGCGTCCTTATAGTTGGCGGCCACTTCATGGAGGTCCAGCAAGGACTGGTTGACGCTCTTCTCCAAGGACAGCGCCACCTGCATGGCGTCCAGCCCCGAGCCCCATTCGTCTCGATCAGGTCTCTGCACAAACACGATCCAATGCATCGTGGACTTAGCTGTTAAATTACTGGCGGCATGTTTTTTATGGGCACAACTTATGGCAGCTGCTTCGTATTACAGACCTTCAAGGTCTGCATAAGACCTAATAAAAAAAAGGTGTGCAATATTTCAACATGGGCAACAGTTGAAAATTTAATTGACAAACATTGTCTGAAGAGTGAACGAGGTAAGCCCGGCCCCTGTTAAAACTACAGGGATGTTTTTTATGGACTATTGCTTTATACCTTGATGTCCTGGAGTACAATGCGGCCACCACGTTTGTTCTGGAACTCCATCAGCTTCTGAGCGTGCTCACGTTCCTCGTCAGACAATTTCTTGAAGTACTTGTGGAAGCCTTTCAGAGCCACATCGTCACGGTCGAAGTAGTAGGCCTGCGTATGAAAGTGAAGCATAGGTTGAAAAATTTAACGTAACGAATCTATGCGAATACTTCGAAAATCTCGGTTATCTCTCCGAAGGGAGTCTGGTACACCGAGTGACAAACGGTACTTGAAAGGTCTGAGGACGTCGGAAGCTTGGTTAATTGCTCGGTAGCATTGTTCCCACATGCTAGGGTGAAAGTGTTCTTTAAAAAAAGAAGCCGATTGCGTTTAGTGCACGTTAAATTTCAAGTGTTTGAAAGTGAAAGTTAAAATGACCGCTTAGGAAAGTCATGGCTTAGCAGTTTGTCGTGCTCAAACAACGAGGTCATGGTGTGAACACATATCGTGACTGCTAAAAAATGCACTTCCGTTAAACTATGGCCATCCTGTTTCGCGTGATGAAACCACGGTTTTTGCTGAACTTTGATATCCGACAGTTTAAGAGGACTTCCTAAGTCGATGACTCGTCGAAACTAAGCCCAAACGAGAGTTTCTGTACTCCTAGTGGTTCTAAAGAAACTGGCAATATAAATGTAATCTTATATCCATACAGATATTATTTTGACGATGTTACCTTGCTACTGCAGTCAAGACCAGCGAAAGGCTCTCATACCACGGTCTGCATATGCGATTGATTTTACAGTGAAGACAGGTATTTTTAGAAACCCAATATGCCATATGGGTCTGTCGTATTGTCGGCCACAAGACGCATGCACCCAACTGACACTGCCCGTTCAATGGGCCTACCGTACTTGCACACGAGAAATCTCTAGTACACACGCTTAAACATCCGAACTAAATCGGTGGTTTTAGTTTGGCTTCTGTGCTTCTCGTGGTGAAATATTCAGATCTAACGTTAGATAGCATAAAGTATTAAATGCAACAGTTAAATGCGCAGTTAATGTCCATACAAGCTATACGCGATTTCTCGAACCGGAATAGTATATTATTGCCCCATCCGAAGGAATCTGCTTAAATAACATGCAGATCTGGAGGAATAATTCGGATTTGAGCGAAATCTCCCAGACGGAGACATGTTTTGGCGAGAGAAGCACAGGCCTAGATAAAAAATATTTATCGGCCTCGTAACGGGCTCACGTTTGGATCTACGGGACCTTTCCACAATTTCAACAGCTACGTAACTTTTGGCGTTTCTAAAATTAGCATACTCACCATAGACAAGTAGCAGTAGCTGGCATAGAGCTCCATGTTGATCTGGCGGTTAATGCCAGCCTCGCTCTCGGTGTGGTAGTTCTGGCGGACCTGACTAACCTGAGCCATCTTTGACGGTCGAGTTGGATGCTTGAAAGTTATTCCAGGCAGTTCTTCAAGAGGTAAGAGGGCCGCTGAATCTATACTCGAGTCAGATAGAAGATGGAAATTGCAAAAGTAGTTGAAACCAACAAGGAAGGTAGCTGGTGCGGGTCTTTTGCTCGTACGTTCCCTGACGCAGCAAAGCAAACGACAACCCTTGCCAGCAGACCGGTTTTTCTCCCCCTTATATACAATTCAGCACAGTGACGTCATGAGGTCGATCACGTGGCGCGTGATTATACGCATAACGAGCCAGCAAGTAAGCTGGGGCTGGAAGACCCATCCTACATATTTTCATTGCAAACCAGTTCAGCTTTCGCTAACTTCGTATTTGCGACACGCCGCGTTTCGCCTTATCGTGACCACAGAATTAGATCGTGCCTCGCACGATTCTCTTACTCCGTTCCCGCCAAGGCGGGTGGAAGGTGTTCTGATAAAAAAGTTTGGCCTTATTATGAAGATGTTTACAGTTTGATCTAGACACCTATGTTACATCTATTAATCGTGTGAAAAAAATGCGCGCTGGCAGATGTACGCTTGTACGTTTATGAACGGTGCAGATAAAAAGTCTGTCCACCGGTGTGTAACCCCATTGTTAAATAAACAACAATAAAGGATACACATTTACTTACGAAATTCAGTTGGGCCTTAGTGATTTTCGGAAGGGCTATTGGACTAAAGGAATAAAATGTAAGAGTAACGAGACGGTCAGTCAATTATCAAATTTCACGTAACATTAAGGCACAGAAATATGTTAAACAGGTTGAAGACCTTTCAATACGTGACAAAGTTTCTTTTCAAATATTACAAGTTTTTTTAGTTGTTTTTTTTTTTTACAAATTCAACTTCCCTATTGTCTGGTTGTCTTTATTCATTTTCTGCCTTCACTAAACTGTAGGTTATCAGTACCAGTAAACACTTTGTATGTTTACAAGTAACTTTAGTTTGTCGACTGAAATATAGGTACAGGGGTTAAGTTGGAAGTGCACGTGCGTTCGTGTCTCCCTTTCCAGTCATAAGCAGCCTGTTCGCCCTGTGTAGTTTACGTGCACTTTAATGCACAAAGAAATTATACGAACGCCTTTACAACCTCGCCAGTCGCCCTACGCATATAAACTGTACAAAATTTAAACCCGAATAGCGGATTTTTTTTCTGTCTCTGAAAACGCTGCCAAATTGGAATATGCTTTTCGCTCCTGGTACGACAGAATAACTTAATCATTACAGAATAACGAGGGGAACATAGGCTATTCGCTTTTTGTGCATGGAAAATTCAAGAAACTTATATTTTAGAATATCCACCATGACAGGAATGTCAACTATTGGGTTGTCTTGCCTACGGGGCCAGATTGTTTATTTAACTCTTGTCCTATTGACAGCTAGAACAGCAGATAGCGTGTGGGAGCCTGATTCAGTCCCTCGGGTGCCACAGGAGCACGAACCCCGATTAAAGTGCCTGCCATCCCACAAGCGTGAAGGTCACAAGGTGTGTAAATGTGAACCAGACTTGGTCAGCCAGCCGGGGTCATCGTTCAGAGCTGATGTAACACATCACAAGGCCAGCCACATCACATGTTTCGTGAAAGGAGTGTTTGGTGTGTAACACAGAACGTTCGAGACCCTGTTTTGTCACTCAGTAAAGTGCAAGAGCCCTCAATTTTCTGAAAGTAAACAGGGTCAACCGAGACATTTATGAACGACGGTTAGTAATACAAAACGCAAGCCTTTCCCTACGGTCTAACTGTCGATTTTCGATACCTGCTGGAGCTGAGTGTCGAATAAATGTCAAACTGTTGATTCTATCGTAGATTGTTTCTCTAGACATTATAAATCAAAGTCATCCTGATAAAATGGGTGTTGGTGCTTAGGGGAAGAGGCTTCCACAATGCCAATTGAGGATTCTCGGGCAACTAATCTAACAACCGAATTATCATATGGCAGACGACAGACTTGTGCTCAGTACACAATATCCAGCTTGGGAACTGGGCGCGCAGGAAAAAAAGGAACTTTAATAAAGGAGTGAGAGGATTTCCACATGAAACTTCGGGGGAACAATTGAACTAAAGCGAAAGAGCCACACCCCGAAAGGGGTGGGGTGGCGGGTTTGGTTACAGTTTAGGGTCGCCTGTTCCATATATTAAAAGTGTTGGCAAGCCATTTTGTCCCACTATATCTGTGACTTCTGCTTATGTCTGTGATTTGACAACAGGTATCAACATACATGTAAACCCATGCACCTGTGCACATTGTTGAAAGAAAAATATATGATCGTTATCGCTGATTCTGGGTCGCACAGAGGTAAACAACTAATTAAAATGCCTGCAGCAAATGTTTTAGCTAGCATCAAATCGCAATTTTACGCACACGCGCACGCACACGCACGCACGCACGCACACGCACACACTCTCTCACAACACACACATTCACACACATACACACACTCTCTCTCACACACAGACACACACTCTTTCACATACACACAGACACTCTCTCTCTCTCTCACACACACACACACAAGGCAGAAAGAGAGACAGTGGTAGGGTGGGGGAAGATATAAGAACAGTGGAAATGGAGAGAGAATTTGTCGTCTACGTAACTGGCATTCCCAATCTGGCATTCCACCTACAGGGCACGCATTTTCAGACACATGATGTTTGTATTGTTTCTTCGTTTCGTCCTTTTCTTTCTTCTGAAAGAATGCTGCCTTTCTACTGGACATAGAACTGAACTGGCACTGACTGTTTACGTTAGAAAGCTGATATTCCCTTTATTTCAGGCCGTCACAGTCTGAGTCAGACAGATGTGCATGTGCGCCATACACTGGCAAATTCCTGTGGAAAGTCGATGGCGGTTCATTGCTGACGTCACTGCGAGCTACAGCAAACTCGAAACCATGTCGATATTCCTAACCGTGGATGTACTTGCTAACCAAGTCCACAAAAAAGCAAGCGATGACAACAGAACACATTTTCCCCCAACCCCACCTTCACCATGCATGCTCCTTATATTGGCAAGTTAACTGTTGTGTTTTCCTGTCCCCTTAATGAGTGACATCCGGCAGTTGTTGACAGCTGACATAGCTATCTGTGTCGGTCTAGCTGACACCACAGAAAGTTGCATGGGATTAAACTTGTGTCTGTATTTCTTTTTCAATCTGTTTTCCCCTTTAATAATAATAGATCGCAATATACGTGTTCATTCCAAACAATAACCCCACAAGGGACGGTTTTTTTTTTTTGGTCATCTCTGCTTTAACATTCCGTACGCTGAAAAAAAAACCCAAACCATTACCTGTTAATCTCACGTCATTATCAAAGAGTAACTGAACACTTACTGCCTGAAGAGACGTGGATAAAGTCTGAGCAGTTGTTGCACAGGGAGAATAATTATAGCTGTTTTCGCGGTCTTGGGAGTTGGGTGGGTGAGGTGGGGGTGGGGGAGTGGAGTGAGACATACTCATAATTATTTCAACTTCATCATTTAAGTTTTTTTGTGATTGAATGTTGGATCTACTTATCCAAAAAATATATTTTTGTTCGTCGTGTTTTCATTGCACATTTTCATTTACAACACTATACCATACGATTTTTTGTGTATGGTCCGACATCATGTCGGGGCAGGTTTGTTTATTTTTTTTTCAGTCAGGTGTTCACGTTTGCGAACATAGGAATCAACATGGAAAACGATCTTTAGTATGTGTCTGTGTCGGTGTCGGTGTCGGTGTCGGTGTCGGTGTCGGTGTCGGTGTCGGTGTCGGTCTGTGTGTGTCTGTGTCTGTCTGTTTGTGTTTGTGTGTGTCTGTGTCTGTGTGTGCGCGCGCGCGTTTAGGTGTATGTAGGTGTGTATTTGTTTTATGTGTGTATATATGTATGCGCACGTATTTGTGTATGTATACGTGCGTGTTTGCTAGTTTGTGTGGGTGCTTGTGTGTGTGGGGCGTTCGCCCGTGCTTGTGCGGTGCATATGCGTGGGCTGTACGAGAGTCCCGATAAAAATGGTTCCAGTGTTCAGACTAATTTGTTGTTACGATCATACCAATTAGTTGCTTCCAGCCTGCACCATGGTACTGATATGAGCGGTTGAAACGTATTGATCACCACAATACTAACGCTAAGCTTGGATGAGGGGCATACACTGAATAGGTCAGGGGGCAAGCTAAGGGAAAGATAGAGTCGATAGGAGATCCAGTGGGTGACGGGGTGGGGGCACTGTGTGTGTGTAGTGTGCGTGCGTGCGCGTGTGTGTGAGAGAGGGCTAACATCTGTCATATTATTGTGTCAGGGAAAATTATTAAGCCAGCAGCTGCACTTCGTGATCTGTTTTGGAGTACCTTCTATATTGTTGGGATACATGTAAATATTTTTTTCTTGACTCCCCGAGTCATTGCCCATTTTGTCTAACATTTTGCCTCTGCACTCGTGTGTGCTCGGGATGAGATGGTAGACTGCAAACAGTCAACTGCATTGCCTCAAAACCTTTCGTTGGTCAAAGAGGAATTCAGAAAAAAACTACCGATCATCATGGCAGTGCGGAATACAGCTAGACTTTGGCTTGTACTGTATGTAATCGTGGTTGGGAGTCTGTGGTGACACACCGTCTGGCACCTGGTCCACTGCCAAGTCGTGCAACGGGCGCTTAACCACCCTTCCACGCCCCACCCCCACCACGCCCACCACCACCCTGTTGTCCGTCATGTGAGTTGTGCTCACAGGTCAGAAAAGCTGTTCCCCCTGTTCAGACTGAACACATCCGACCTTATAATGACGACTGGTTCCACTTGGCTTCGCACGGGTCTCTTTTCTATCAAGTTGTTCGACACGATGTTGTTTAGTGTTTCTGCTTCGGGCGACATCGAGGGTCGATCGCTTACATGATACAATGAATCAGCGGGAAGTTGACGCGGAAGAGAATGTTCCAACCAACAGCTGAGCATTTGTAAAACCGCCTCTTCATGTTCCATAATTAATACTTGCGGAAGTCATGATTTCCATGCAACTCACTGCATGTGAAGGTCTTGAGTTCTTTCTCTCCCTCTTTTATCCACCCATCCGTCAGTCCGCCTGTCCGTCCAATATGCATTTTATAGTATGCTCCGGATATGGACTCTTGCGACCATCAGCCAGCCAGCCAACTAGCCAGTCAAACAGTCAATCAGCATTTGAATCTAACCATCCTATATAACAGAATTGCACACCGAGCATTGAGACAGAAAAAGTGCACGGACACTGATGTAAATGTTTCCGCTACAGCGCGCCGCGTCGCTTTGAGGATTCTTACGTAACTAAAGCCGCGCGGCAAGTTCGCGCGCACTAACACGTATATTTATAGGCGCGTGTTGAAGGTAACAGGTATTAGGAAATGTCTGACCGAAAGAATATGTATATATAATTATATATAGTGTGGAGCGGGGATTGAGCCACCTACTGACGTAGGTGTCGCTGTGTGAGTACGTGGTAAGGCTAGCTTGGAAAGAGAAATCACACAGTAGAATGCCGCGTTATAGCCTTGAATCAGAAACCAGTGTTTAACATGATCACAGCTTTGGTATGCCTGTATGCGAAGAGCGTTGTGAAACTTAATCCGACCCACTGAATCAGACATGTGGACATCGGCGTGTGTTCTATATTCGTGCTCGAAATGTGAGTTTTGACAATGTCGTGGCAATTAGGACGTTATCATTATAACTTCCGTGTACGGCTGGTTCGATCAGAAATTAGAGACTGCGTTAGCATGACGGGGAAGCATCAGGTTCGTCTGTCTGATGTTTGAAGTTCTGTTGAAGTTCTGTTTGTTTTCGCTGACGTGCTGCACTAATCGGCTTCTCCCTGAAAAAATAACAGTCATAAAAAATAAGCAGACAGGGAAAGGTTATGGACGTGTCCTGAATGAGTCGTGCTATACGTTGGATGGTATTGTGGAAGCGAAGTCCGTGTCGATAACCCTAATTGTGCGCACGCAGATATGAAACCCGGTCATCTCACCTCCTCCCTCACCTCCTCAGCCACCTCCACCATCACTCGCACTCCTGGTATATGTAAGAGGACAGAAACAAAGACTTATCTTCAGATGGTTCGAGATAACAGAAGAGAAAAGGAACTTCACTCTCATCTGCTTTTCTCTTTCTCATCTTGACTGTCCACGCCTCTTGTCGAAATACAGTTCAGGGCTGACTTTCATGAGCGTTCTTATCTCCTGTTCATTGGCAAAGTGCACTTAAAATACACAGGGCAAATAGGCCTTATGACTACTCTTATGACCGGAAGTGGAGATAATAACATTCATGCAAGCCAGCCCAGGACTGGTCGACCTCTGCATACGGACAAGAAGAGAGGGTTCCTGATCTTAAGTCTCTCTCTCCCTACACACAATACAACAACAAATGAAAGAAGCAACCAACAAATAAATACTGCGAGACAATGGGTGGAACGAATTAGTATCGATCAGTTTATTTTATTACACATTCCGCAAAACAAACCTACAACAACAGCGAAAATAACAACAACAACAACAAAACGGGGGTGGGGGAGGAGTGGGGCATAAATTACATCCAGAGTAGGGGAAGGAAAAGTCGTAGTCATGCAAACCTTTTTTTTAAAATTATAAACCCTTGTTCTGCTTTCAAAGGCAAGAAATTAGTACCCTGCCCAAGCATTTTGAGAGAAAAAAAATTTAAATTACGATTTATCTTGTAAATATTTCTTTCTTGATTTCGGAGTATTAATTCTTGTCAGTGGGAAATCTGTATGGAAGCTAAGGAGGAGAATGTATCAAACCACGCCGAGATTACTGTGGTGTTTCCACAAAGGGGAATCTGTATGGAAGCTAAGGAGGAGACTCTATCAAACCACGCCGAGATTACTGTGATGTTTCCACAAAGGGGAATCTGACGTTTACAAGCTTAACAGCAATTTCGGTGCGCTCGTAATTCACAGCTATTGTGGGCGCTGTTTTTTTAAACGATCGTGTGGTTAAAACAAATGTACATCAAACATTTAGCTACTTTAGATCTGCAGGCTGGGTGTGACACCTGCAAATCATATGATGCAGATTTGGCATTAGGTACACAGCAAACAAGAAGTGTTCAAGTTAGAATACTTATTTTGTTGCCGAAACAAAATGCATTTTACATTGATCTAAAACGCTCTAGCGTTAAAAATGTGTGCCAGCAACAAGTGTTCAGTCAAGTAGGGGCATACTAAGAACACCTAGAACACATATAGCACACATCTTACACACTATTTACACACACAGCACATATTTTGCACCTGCTTTAACACTTTTTACATGCCGGTCGTGTTTAAAATATTTAGAGTGCAGTTAAAGCACGTTATAAGTGGCTTGATGGTGTGCTGACATGTTCATGAAATATCAATTTAAAATGCGTCCCCTCCACAGGTCCTTAATTTTATGGCTAAAAGACAAACTAAACAATGCACCTAAAGTTTTAAATGTGCGACGCCATTTTGTCTGCACCATTTTCAACACAAGCTGGATTATTTTTGTCTGGATAGAAGCTCTTCGGCGAGCTTTAAGCTCCACCATAGGTAAAAAAAATAATAAATAAAAACAACTGTTTATTCAGCCTTCACCTTGTTAGTGTCACGCGATCTGACACACAAATTGCCCAAATAGCCTCTATGGATAGCTTCGTATTATATCCCCTCGGCAAGGACTGCATATCCATCACTTATCACATCAATTGCTCTGCCATCCCCCCACCCCCCGCTTCCATGCCGCCAATAAAAAATTAATGCCCCCTGTGAGCTGTAGCAGTATTTCAGGTTGTGGGGCTAGCTCTCAGCAGCTGTTTTCTTGTGTGTTCGTGGTCTCGCTGCGACTGACGCCAGTGGCACACGGTCCGACTGCTTGGCAGCCCGCAGTAAATGTTTCTTCTGGTTTTAATTTGATTTGATTGAGGGACAGCTAAAGACTTTTGTCGACGCAAATCTGTCCGCACAGGGAATTCTGTCCAGTGTTGACGAAATAAATCATATCTTTGTTGTCGAAGACTGTTGGAGTAGGCTTTTAGTTGTTTTTTTTTAGCACTGTTTTCGTTTGATATAGCCGAACTGTGTGAACCCGACATAAGCGCGCCTGCGCAGAGATTCTCATGCTTACCGAGACTGTAAGCCGATTGACATTTATCGAAATTCTAGCCGTCACACGAGAATTAAACCAGAGGAGGCACACCCTCACAGCTAGGATTGCTTTCGAGTGGAAGGTCAAGGACAGAAAGATTTTACGTAACAAATGTATGTTTAATTGTATAGGACCTAACACGTCCTTCCACACAGCAATCAACCTTACATTGAACCGGCCAGATTCCTCCGAAAGACACACAAAAAAAGATCTCGTATGCCTCCGCGAGAGAAAAGAGATCCAGTGCCCTGGAAGAAATGTTTTTTAAACAAAAACAAAAGAAAATAGGCTATATACAGAATGGTCAAGAGAGTGGACTGTGTTTTTGTTTGATTGCAAACAAAGACAAGTTAATAGGATTTAATGATGCGTCCATTTTGTGAAAATCTGTGTACTGAACATAAATGTATTCTGGCGGTTACTGCTGTACGTAAATTAGTCGAGATCAAATGTACTGCCATTGCATCGTCTGAGAAACTCAGTAAGCTTACAGTACACACCCTAGGGTCGTGTCTCGCAGACAGTCTTAGTCATCGCCCAATCGCCCAGTCACGATGACACGACATCAGAGTTGCCTCCCTCCCTCCCACCCACATCGCCGCCCTACGACATCACATATCGCAGGGTTTCACCTTCTGTCTTCTGTAACTCCAGTTGACTTCACGGTCGAACCATTTATGAGCATAGAACGAGGATTTGAAACCTGCAAATGTACGGTGGAGACAATAGGAACGCCGTCCAGTGCAGTGTTCAAAGCGCAGTCGTTGATCGTAACCACTGTGCGATAAAGACCAATAGAAATATAACTTTGTGGTATGAACTGAGCTGAAATGAACTGCACTGTCAAAAAATAAAGAAAAAAAGGAAAACTCGGAGACGTTAATAGCTAGCAAGGGGTCGTCTTGAGCCAATCAAAGGTGTCTGGATAAATTCTTGGAAGTATTCTCTATTGGCGCCATATTATGACTTTAGAGACCCTGGTGTGGTATAGAGACCGAGAGAAGCTGTAAATTTTACATTGATCCGGTATAAAAGCGCTAGCTTCACTTGTCTGGGTCATTTGTCCCAGGCTGCATCTAACGTGCTTTTATTATTGATTTTTGTTACCGGCTTCGCACATCTCTTCGAAGGCATGATAAGGGAGTGTGGCAGGCAGAACAACTATGAGTGGATACAATTTTTTTACATTTAGATACTACTAGATATACGAATAGATATACACAAACTCCAAGAGAACGCTCCTCAGCCTCTCTTGTTTGCTCTTTCATGTCCACGCTTGACCAGAGCATTGCTCAGTTATCGACGTCATGTTTTCTCTGGGTCATACTGTCCTTGTATGTCAACGTCCTCTCGTGTATGACGTGGTCTTTCCCTAGCTGCCCATGTATCACGTGGTCATTTCCTAGCTGCCCGTCTCTCCAGCGATGGGCGGCGCGGTTATCTCCCTGAAACGTGGCGTGACTCTATTGTGACTGATCACACTCGACCAAGAGCTGATTTGCAGAGTGGATAGGTGAAGGGCTGCGTGGGTAGGTGGGTGGGTATTTGAGAGTAGATCCGTCCGTCCGTCCTTTAGTCAGCCAGTGTACAGCGCTCACAGCAACGTAAGCTGTCCCCCTTCAGTTTACCTAACACTGTTTTGGGATTCTGTTCAATTTGGTGCCACCATCCCATTTCAAACAATACGATTATTTGTTTTTGGTTTAAGGACTGCTTAAGCTCGCAACTTTTTCGGGTCTGAAACCTACAATTTCTTAATTGCTTGATGAGATTGTGGCAACTATTTCTTGTACAATCGACATGAAATATTTTATTCTCCAAAGTCATGTAAGCTAGTTACTGTGCATCTTGTGACGTCAGTTGTTTAAAGTGTATCTCCTCACGACCCATCAGTAATTTCTCAATGAGAAAATGAGCGTTTTTCGTCTTTGTGTCAGGGCATACTTTCGTTCTCCTTTAATACCTGAATCGAAAGTCCGTTCTATTTTTATCTCTTCACGTCATGGCATTTTCACCGAGGAAATATATAGCCTAGTCCTACACCACTTACAAACGGCGGCAAGAGAATTTACGCGAGGTGCCAGAGAAAGGAATCAAACTGTAGAGGACACCTTAGCTTGGAACTGTCAACAGTGTCAAGAAGGCGTTGTCCCTCATTGTCTAATAAGCATCGGATTCCAGGAGCGCCCTCAATACATTACACAAAAGGCTCCTGACATCGATGAGGTCACCCGTACCATAATGGAAACATGCAGCTCTCTTTCCTCCAGGCCGCTGGTGCTTTTGCTCAACCAGGAAATCAGGAAAAATTTTGTTTTCTAAATTCCCCCTCCCTCCAAAGACAAGGAAATAATCCGACTTGACTTGACAGAGGTTTTTGCAAGGCGATATGAGGGACATTCTGGACAATTTTTGTAAACCAATGCGGGCCGGCAACGACAAGCTCTGGGCGTGTAACAGAAGATATTTTTTCCCTACGAAATCGGAAGTACGATTTTCTTGGCACAAGACAAGAGCCTTAATTGATTTATTGGCTGCAGTAAGTCCACACTGGTTTCGTTACGGCACATTTGACATCATAACAGCGTGCTGCCAGTTACGTTCCATTCATTTCTTTTAGGACCAACTCACATCTTTCCTTTAGTACAATGCACTACGTCACAAAAATCGGGATGTTTACAAGTTCTCCTTTAATCAAGGCCACTTATGAAATCAAACCTTTGTCATCGTTGACTTTTAAGCAAACCGAAGTAAACAGGATTAACGTTCCTGATGTCCACACCAGTTTCCTATTATGAAGCCCGGCACAGCTATCTTGCACCTTCCCGCACTAGTTTGTCCCGGTATTTGGGCTGGGGTTGGGGTTGGGTAGGGGTAGGAGTGGGAGTTGGGGAAGATGTAG
>SMGT01009893.1:17521-42259 GCA_004794575.1 Lanistes nyassanus | reverse complement strand
GCACGACTTGTAATGCGCAGCTGGTGCCGTTGCTGATGTATAATGAGATCTGCTCGCGAACTGTTGCAGCGGGTGAACTCTAAGATCGACACCTCAGCAGCAAACTGTTATAACATCAACTGCGCATTCGAAAGTCCATAGCGCACACTACAGCTAAACACTGCCGTATGTGGAGACTACTCCTGGTCTGCAACACTATCAGTATTTTCCCCCCGCCTTCGGCGGGTCTATCGCTTTTTGAAAACGCTGATATACCGATAACAGCTTTGAAACAAGGTTCTTTGTTTTCCGTTGTCCTTCCCACTTCTCGCTTATCTGCACCCCCCCCCCCCACTCCACTCACGCAGTTTCGAAGTGAATTAAGACTCAAAAGCCAGTCAGCTGTTTCCCCACTTATTTTTCCATAAGCTACAGATGTTGCAAAACAGATGCACAAGCGAAACAGCATTCGTTAACATGTCTTCTTTTCATCTTTATTTGAGGTCACGACCAGACAACCTGTGGGAAAACGATTCTGAACACGAACGCAAGCATTCAATCTGTTTAAATGGGTGACACGTACAGTGATATTTTACAAGACACCATGAGACCTGTCACCCACTGCTCTTGAATAACCGTCAAGTGTCGGATATTGCAAACGACCGTGAGGACATGTGCACTAAGTTCTAAACTGACATTAACGGTCTTTATGATTAGAGGTGTGTGCGATGGTGGTTGGTAATATAACCGTCATTCTCCATTTACATGCAGCTGAACTGTCGAAACAGCAGAGAAAGAAATACAGTAATGGGCACAATTGATTGCCTGAAACTAAAGTTACCCCGTTTACTCTGAGGACAGAGGTGTATTGCCTGACCTACCGATAAATGTGGGTCATAACCAAACGAGACGTTCCGCTGCTACCGGTATATTAAGCTAGGTGAGTGTATTTCTGTTTCTAATGCGGGCCCCTCATTAATGTTAATGTTGGCTGAAGAACCTCGTTAGGTGGTTTACGTGCATGACAAAGCACACCGTGACACTAGATGCTGTGAAAAGTTTCAGCCATCTCACAATTTTTCTAGCCCCGCTGCATTATGTGGATTATATTTCCCTGACCCTGCATAAAGCCAAGTCGAGATATGAAGGTAAAGACGTCCTGCTAGCCACAGAAAGGTGTTACACAGGTGTTGCCAGTGAGGCTAGCTGGTGACATCAGAAACATTACATCGGACTGGGAAACTGTAAGGGCTCTGACGTAATGTCCCACCTTCATTCCTTGTTCTTACACCCATGCAACTAGCCTCTATTTCTCTGTTGCCGCTGGCTGTCAATGTCAAAAATAACGTTTCAAGTGCGATGAAGGTTCGACTAGACAACGAAAAGCTAACCCAAAAGGGGAGAGAGAGAGAGAGAAAGAAACAAAGAAAAGAATGAAGAAAAAAGAAAGAATAAAGAAAGAAAAAAGAGGAAGGAAGGAAGGAAGGAAGGAAGGAAGGAAGGAAGGAAGGAAGGAAGGAAGGAAGGAAGGAAGGAAGGAAGGAAGGAAGAAAACGCTGACTAGCATTCCATCTATTTAGATAGCGTATCAACTTATCTCTCGAAGTCAAAGGCTCGCTTCTATTTCTGGAGGCCCATCATCTCCTGGGAGATGCAGTGTTCGATCTGACGTTCAGATAAATCTAACGAACCTTCTATTTTCGGTTGGTTTCATGCGATAACTAGGCATCACAAAACACAATATCAAGGAATATACGGCAAGGAATTAATTAATAACGCCAGAAGCAGGAAAAAAACAGCCGAAGAATGCAGACGACACAGGAGAAGAACCTGTATAGGATGAAGAACAACAGCAGCTCACATAATGCTGGCGGTGATTGGTGCAAAACATCTGCTAACGGCTGTGGTAAAAAGAAAAAAAAGAAAAAACCAAAACATTGCGTTTTTAAGACCTTATCACCTTCGCCAATATACCAGCAGTCTGTACGTCGTTACGGTTGTAGATGTACAGACGAGGTCTGGAGTAAGCACGTGAGAACTTTGACACCGATATCCAGGTATAAACAGAACGGAGACACGTGAGGGAAGACCAGCCAAAAAGCGGACAATAGTTTTGATGTCGTAAAAGAAAGAGCTTTCACACCAGGTCGTCCTGTATCGCCAACACGGTGGTGCCCAGGCCGCCGCTGGGATTGGCGATGATGTCGATGTGAGCGGCGTCTGCCTGGTCCAGAGGGAACACCTTGGCCACAACCGGCTGGACCCACCTGTACTGGATACCCGCTTCCAGCCCCGCGGTGATCTCGGTCCACTCGTCCTGCCCAGACACAGTGGGAAAATCCCAGACCAAATTCAGGGCCAGTTGCAGGCGGTCTTACAAAGGTTTCCTGCACTAAACGATGATTGTTGACGCATGTTCACATAGAAAAACATCATATCACTGCTCATAAATTGTCAACACAAGGCAGTATTGCATGTCAGGATAATCGTGAAGATACCCATCGGCAAGGGCGGGAAAATTAGTAAGTTTGTTCTTGCCCGGAAAGTTTCAAATCAAAGCACACTAATAATTTACCTAATGAAAGCGGAAGCATGTATAATCGTGGGAAGATAAATTTTCCAGCTGCAAATTGATATTCCATCCTTAATCAGGATTATGTGAACTGAGTTGGTCTTGGTTTATTTCATTCAGTTTCAGTTTCTTTTTCTTCATTACTTTATTGGTATTACTATATCATTGGTATTAAAATACTATTGGCATTACTATACTATTGGTATTACTATACTATTGGGATTGTTATGCTATTGGTATTACTATCCTATTGGTTTCGCTATACTATTGGTTTTGCTATACTATTGGTATTACTATATCATTGGTATTAAAATACTATTGTATTACTATCCTATTGTTTTACTACCCTATTGGTATCGCTATACTATTGGTGTTACTACACTACTGGTATTACTACACTATTTACATGTACATGCTCCACTTTTTCCTCTAACAAAATAAAATATGCAGAACGTTCACGACTATCAAATTTCTTTTGAAAGGGGAAGCAACTTACATCGGTTGCATGTGACAAGGTGACGCCTTTCACAGTTGCCTCCTTTATCAGGAAGGTCGTCGGGCAAACTTTCGTCTCGCCTCCACCACCAATAATCTGCATTAGATTGAAAAAAGCAGGACTTAGCTAGTCGTTAAGGACACGAGATTCTCGCCAGCTGTTGATGTAACAACGAAACAGCTTGTCAAAGCCATGCTCTATGTCGATGGAAAAACCCATGCACACTTGCTGCATTCAAAGTGGATTGCCAAGTGGGTGCACGGACCAAAAGCGGGCAAATGCATGTATCCGTGAGCCCAGAGTTTTACAATTGTTATCTGCACTGCTCTGTATGCAGCAACCATTCTGTAAGGCACAGCCCAGGGACGACGAAGAAGAAAAGGCAGTGGAAGCGATGGGAAAACAACATCCACGAGTAGACTGATCTATCCTTCGCAGAAACCCAGACACTGACAGAGGACAGTGGTAATGGAGGAAGCTGGATGCCAAGTCATCAGCAGTGTCCGGACGGTCTCCAGGGCTACGGGACAGATGACAATGACCACAATGATGACGAAGACAACGAAGACAATGAGACTGACCATTATCCGCCCGCCGACAGCCAGAAGTTGAAGGTCCCGCTGCAGGTTGCTGTGTCCGGCCATTTCAAGAATGATGTCTGGGCCTTGTCCCTCAGTTTCGTCCTGCAAGGCACACAGCACGCATCACACAGCACACATCACACAGCACACATCACACAGCACACATCACACAGCACACAGCGAATAAACGTCAACATTGTCACCTCCACCCGACGTCCCAGTGCGCATGACATCATTCCACTCAAACTCTTCTGGCATCGAAAACTTGAATTTGAGATGGGTTTATGATAACCACCATCAAAAGGAAGGTTATTGTTTCCAGATATAACCATTGACATAATTTCCATCGTTTTTCATGTAGAAATGTTTATCATAAGCACATAAGATTGTATGTGTGTTTACGATAATCTTATTTTCAGAACCTATGTCTTGCATAAGTATCCTCTCCCTTCCTCCACCTGCCTTCTCCCTTCCTTCCTTCTTCTCTCGTGATATACACAGCCTCGGTAGCTGACGGCGTTAACCAACAAACCACCCAACCAACCCAAGAATCCACCAAAGGCAACACGCACCATAATGACATCTTCGTAGCCTTTCTCCCTGTGATTGACAGTCACGTCAGCGCCGTGAGATTTGGCCATTGTCAGGCCGGCCTCCGTACCCGCAGTAACCAGGATTCTCAAACCCAGAGACTTGCAAATCTGCATGGCCGCCAGACCTACCTGTACAGACAAGAACGTGTAATGAAACGAAACCTCTTTATCCATATTGAGTCCTTTACTGCATAAACGTCCAGCTCTCTTCGCCATCGCTCTCTTAAAATACTTGCCAGCGATTTCCCACAGTTTCTAACCCATTTCCTTATTCCTGACAATTTAGTCCTTACTACTATGGTGAAAATTCACAGCGTAAATGACAAGGTAGTTTTCTGCGCGAATACAACAAAACAAAATTAGTTTCCTGTCAACCGGTTACTTTGCTAGTCCTTGTAGTGACGATATTCAAAACACTGTCAGCATTACAATTATTAACAAGTATCACAGCCTGCTTTAAAAGACGGACATGAATCTAAATATCTTTTATTATGAATATAAGCGACATGCATGACTGGAAATGTACGCAGAAACAAGGAACATGAGACACAGTTTTTTTTAATTATGTGGCAAAAATAACGTAAAGCAAAGAGGCACAGACAGGGCATAGCACGGACGAAAAACACGTTCCGTTACACCCATGCAGATAATTTCTTTCTTAAACATTTTTAATTTTAAGAACAAAATAAGCAAGAAATACTGCCTCCTTATCTGTTTCTTGACAAGATTGTACGGGAGCTTGTGGCTAAACGGGTTTTGTTGTTGTTTTGCAAGAAAAACATAAGCCATGACTGTTTTCCTGTGTGACTTCACACAGACAGAACACTTACTGCACTGCTTGCTACGTGAGGAATAAGCACTGTTTCGCCTGCTTTTGCTTTAGCCCTGTTTACAAACAACATATCAACATAAATGTTTTTGTACGTCACAAACTTCTAAGTTGTATTATACATAATAAATATGCGAACACTATGTGCATATCTATATAGCATGTAAAGCGTCTACACAAGCACTAAACTGTATGATAGACATTTCCTGCAGAGATCTCTTGCCAAACATTTTTGACCCGTTCTCGCTATAAATTGCAGTCATATCGTTGGGGCTGCCTACATCACTTTCTTCCTCGTCCTCTGGAGAGTACGCCTAAAATGTACGTCCGATAAAGGAACGAAAAACATTTCTGCACTACAATGGGACCACTGGATGCTGACGAAACTGGTTCTCACTTCTGAAGGACAGCTCTGTAAGCGGTGCAGTATGGCACACCAATGGCCGCTCCATGGCTGAAAGGCATTTCCGGTCTGAGGAACCCTGTCTGAAATTCTTCTGCCACAACCATTTCCGCGTAAGCACCGGACTTTGCCCCAGCACAAAACACCCGATCTCCGACCTTTGGGACGAAAAAAGGAAAACAAAGAATTCGAAAATAACCAGACATCTCTCTCTCTCTCTCTCTCTCTCGTTCTATCTCTCGGTTGTTTCGCATATTCTTCCAGATTATTCCAACAGAACTGTTGCCATATAACTCCTTCTGGACTCCCGCGACAAGGGTGAATAAGTCATAACGTACGTAAACAGGTCAGACAGCAGCATAATTTCAACAGCGCTTTCAAACATCTAGAGTACAGTACGAATATGTAGATGATAACCTTGAACTTGGTGACTAGTGATCCTACAGCCTCCACGACCCCAGCGGCATCAGTGCCAGGTATCCATGGCAACTTGGGCTTGATGAGGAATTTGCCGCTAACGGTCATGACGTCCACAGGGTTTACACCTGCCGCCGCGGCTCTGATCATCACCTGTCGTACACGAACGTGTTTGTCACCTGTCATACACTCCGTCACAATTAACGACACCTGTCCTTCATACTGTTGCGCGGATTACCTGTCATACACTAAAGGACTGGCTTATGTTACCGTTCTATCTGCCCTTCTGGTCATAAGAGAGGTCCAAGGCCCACTCACACTATGTATTTCACGTGCATCTTACAGTAGATACGACGGACATGCAACCCAGCTTAGGGCATCTACTGTAGTCTTACCTATCACCTGTGGTCCGTTATAAGGAACCTAATTCCCTCAATGCTCCTGACATATTTTACGTATTCCACGCTCTTAGACGTGGATTTCATCACTTGCTTCACTAATCGATGAAAGCGACACTGATTCAGTGAATCCATTACCTCCACGAAAAACTACAGACACGAAGTTAGCACACTTAACCTACAGAACCCGGCTAGCATTTTCAAAGTATCAATACTAGTTCGAACAACGGGCAGGAAAAAAAGAAAAGGAAAGAATGGAAGAAAGAAGGAAAATTAAAATACCACCGTTATGCCTTTACCTGCGTCTCACCGAGTGTCGGCAGGGGCACGTTGACCTCATACTGCAGAACATCAGGACCTCCGAAGTTATGAATTCTGACTGCCTTCATTGTGGATCACAGCAGCTCTCACCTTTAATTAAGATACAAGTCACTGTCAAGAAGGTAAGTACACAGACGTGCTTCTCCTGCTGATGAAGACATCGCTTTTATAAGCGTATAAACGATCGGGCTTTATGACGAATTCCATTGACGAATGCAAAAAACGAAGAAGAGAATTAAATTGCCTTCTAGCCGTGGTTTACAAAATTTCAGATTGTCGGATTCAGTTTCAAACTACTAACGTAAACAGTGACTGCAATGTAACAACACTATTTTTAAACGCTACGCAATTCCTGCGTCTATAAATGAAACGCGTAATGGTATTTAAAGTTGAGCAAACAGGCTAAGCTACAGGCGATGAAAATGCAGTTGCTGTTCTATTGCTGTATACATCGTTAACTTTCTGGCCACCCGAACATCACTGGCCGTGTTTCTTTCCAACGGAATTACTTTTTTTTTACGCGTCCATTGTCATGGCGGCGGAGGTAGTCGTTGTCATTTTGGTCATCGTCATCATCGATGACGACGACGAAAGAGGAAGACCTCCGCGGCCCCACCGGCAGAATATTCTTTTTGCCAACTAATTTTTAAAATTAAGTCGAAAGGAAATGTAGCAAAAGCAAAATCAATGAGAATATCGCGTAGGGTTTGTAAAAAAAACCAACAAAGAAACAAAAACAAACCAACCCCCCCTTCCAAACTTTCAGAAGAAATCATGAGTGCGTTTAGTTTAGAATGGTGAATAAGAGTTGTTAGAAACAAATGGATTTTTTTACCACTGACTTCAAGAATTCCCCTGGATTAGAGGGAAACAACTGTCGGAAGAAATCATTCAGTGGGTTCACTCAGTTAAGAATGTTGAATAACAGTTGCTAGAAACTAATGGTTTTCTAATGAATACTCCTACATTAGGATAATACTCCTACATTTTGTACACGTGACAGTTGCTGAGTGGAAGCTGCTACGAGGTTCTATGAGGGTTAAAGCATAGCAGAAGGAAAGTTTTAGTTATCCTCGCGACTGTTGCCTGCTAAGCGGCATCCTCCGTTGAGCGTAAATTTCCAGTAAACGGCTTAATTAACTGAAATGGTGCTGCGTGCACAAGGTGCGTAGTGTTCACTTCAAGTCGTTCTCCGCTGTCTACATAGCAGAACGCGTGGCAACACGTATAAATTAGAGGCGCTGGCCGGACTATTTATGAGCCACAAGAAACCCTCCTCGGCGTGTGCAGAACATTTTTTTAATGCAGGTATAATCCCAGCACTCGCGTTGACATGATATCTAGGCCACGAGGGGTCACAAGTTCACTTAACAGGGATGTGTCTGATGTGCACAGGTAAAGCTCTAGCCAAGCTCACTGTGTGTGCTGCGGTAAAGTTTGAAAGACGCAAAGAACGCCAGTGACGTCAGAGCGCGGCCGCCAGCAAGATCTTCAGGTAGTCTCAGAACCGCCGTGTAAACAGTGGAGCCTGTCCTAAGACCCCCGTCTGATGTGGGCAGTTCGCGTACAAACAACAAGAGATGACGACGTCTCTATCCTGTCTCTCGCTCTGTCTGTGTGTCTGTGTACCTGCTTGCCTGTTGCTTCCATGTAAGAGTGTGTTAAAAGAGAGTGTATATGTGTACGTAACTCCGTGAGCACATTCATTAGGGCCAAGGCATTAAAAAAATATTTTTACATGTGAGTACTTTTGTTTGTTTCCTTGTTTGCATAACCCGAAACTGCATTTACACAAAGAAACACGAGGATGACGCATACAGATGCAAAAAAAAAATCCGTTAGAGTATTATTTCGGGCTTGCTGGTTGGTAGTAATGTCTTAAACCTGTCAGAAAATTGCTGCAGATGACCAAGCTACATTTATGTCGCTTAAAGAATGTTCTGGGTTTTATCTCTTTCGATTTTCCGGACAGTGACAGTGACTCTAAAAATATTACCCAGCAGTGAAGAAATGGCGGTTGTACACCAACCCCTCTTATCACGAAGTGACCTCAATTTTCGAAAATGGTTTCGTTGTCTCACAGTTTATGAAGGTGTGTCTGGTTACCTGTTTTGAACTGTAAACAATCCCGACAAAGGGCTAACACTGTACGTAACAGAACCCAAAACGCTGTTACGTATGTTGTGAGGCACATTTAAACTTTTCGTTCACGATGAACTTAAATGCTTACCTTCCTTGTGTCCAGCAATGACGAACGTTTCTGAGTAACGCGGACTGATTTCAAGCAGCAAACACCCCCTGCTGTATATCAGACTATGTCTGATCCTTAGTGTTTACCATGGTAACACACTCGACTGACACGTTTGGATGAGAGACGATGGCGCTACAGTCCACAGTTAGCAAAGGGCAGTCACTCTCATTATTTGCAGTTCGCGGTATATAGCGCTGGAGCTCGTGAGGAGAAATGCGTGACTATCAACCGGTTAGCGAAATATATACCGTGACGTCGTACCTTCTGCTCACGTTTAACAAAATATGGCAGCAAAATTGTAAGCATTTATGTTGTCCGGACACAGTTCAGAGGGACAGAGAATTATTGCCACTGTCGGTCAGCATTTCCAAAAACGCGATATCAATCACCACTTTGAGAGGCTGGGCTGGAGATGTCAAGGACGTACTCAAGACAATTGGAAAACAACCAAACAAAATTTTTTCTTCTGACAGATGCTAGGCTAGAAAACGATTAATTGAACACATTTTTAAAGAAACTACAAATCCATAAATCTATAAATCTTGTGCGCCCTTGCCCATCACCACACAGTAACACAGCCTTCACAGCACAAACCTTCATGAAAATGGACTGGTTAATAAAGAACAAATGAGGACAGAGCGCTTAAATTATCGAAAGATAACTCCAACAAAGATACTTGCAGCGCTCACACATAGCCGTATGCAGACGCCTGTGCCCAAAGGGAGCCTACCGTACCCAAACACGTAGCAAAGAGAGGGCCGAAAGAAAGGAACTTGGCCTGGTTAAGTCAATTTTGGGTCACGACTAACAGACTCGGCGAAAGTAACCTGCCCCGGCCCACCCTTCCCAGGTTTTTCTTTCCCCTGGAAGCAGACAGATCGATCAGTGACGAGTACCTGTGCTGTCCTGTCTTCTACTACACCCAGGTCTTTTCGATGGTGACATGTTTCGGGTCAAGTGTACAAGGTCACGTTCAATCGCAAGGTCAAGCTCGAGAAGTCAGTTTTGAGAAAGAACGTCTGACGTCAAGACAACGTTAATTAATGCGCACACGTGCACGGAGTCGCGTGTCTCTACGTTCACTTCCTAGCTAGCTGTTCTGTGGAGATGGATGGCTAGCGGCGCTGCTGGCTACCTAGCTGTAGGGGAGGGATCCCTGGATGAATGGATAATCTCAGTGCAACGATAAGGGTTGGAGAAGCCAAAGGGACACAATCCATGCTGAAGTCTTGTCTATCCAGCAACCCTACAACGCCTCAGGATGGAAGGATACAATGTTGGGGAAAAAGACAAGCAGTTTTTTCTTGTCCAAACGTTGATCATCCAATGTTATTTCTCAGTTGCCCTATATTAACAATACCTACCTTTAGCGTGTACACGTGTTAACTGACGTGTCCCATGATGTACACTGCTGAAGTGTGACATTGGGTTGTATGTCTTGCACTACAAGAAAGCATCTCCCTGACACACATTTTAAATGTTGCCATTTAATCTTGATAATTTATTGCCATTCAGGTCCGGTAGCGCGTACGCATAATTTATTTCCATTGTTTATAAAGGATTTCAACCTTTTCGTTTCTGCACAACCATGATCTTAAATCTTTTCAATCAGTATCACAGACATAATAAGCAAAGTAAAACATTTCTTTGGGTTTATTAAAATTTTCTTCACGTCCATCTGAAGAAGCTGTACAACAATTGCTAGTCTATAAATTTGTTCGTGTTGGCTTTTTTTTATGTCTTTGATCTGTCCACCACTACCGGCAGATCTTTCTCTGCTCAGTTATTTGGTATCAAAACCTGCGAGTAACTCACGCACGCATGTTGCGACTAGAGCACCTGGGATGTCCTGTACCATACCTGAAAACGGTATTTTTGTGCACGTGCATAATCGGGCCTTTGCTGGTTGTGTGGCGGAATCCGTTGGAAAGATACAAAACTCTTTAGATCTTCAAAATAAGATTTCCGGATGCGCCTTTTGAACTGTCGACAATGTCGATCTGCGCTTGCTTTACTTCAGCCAATGGGTACTCGCGAGCCACGACAGGTCTGACCCAGCCGTTCTCAATGCCTGCCTCTATGGCCGCCGTCATCTCCTTCCATTCGTCCTGAAATAACAAGCAATGCAAGTAAAGCAAGCAAAACAAGTAAGGCAAAGTAATGCAAGTAAAGCAGGATGTACTTTTTCCACATAGCGGCTAGCATGTATACTGTCGGAACGGAGACAGAAGGGCGCACAGAGGTATGTGCCGTTCATACGTGAAGGCCCACGCAAAATACACAGGGCGAACGGGCCTTACGACCGTTCTTATGACTATAAGGGCCGATCATGCAGCCCAGTCCAAGAACAATGTTAGAGAATGAAGAAGAGAGAGAGAGAGAGAGACGGAGACAGACAAAAGGGGAGAGAGAAAGATACAGATGGAGAAACAGGGCTATCAGCGTAAGATGAGGGTCCTCCGACAGCCTGCTGGGAGCCACTGACGCCAAAATCTGATGGTTCTCTATGGTTTCCTTACGTGTGTAGAGGAAGGCAACCCAACACCACGAACGATAATCTCCTTGCCGAGGAACAAGGCCGGGTTAATGGTGGCTTCTTTATGGGAACCGATCACCTGTAAAGAGAAAATAGTGCCCAGTAGCTGTATAAGCGATGGCGACCTTGTGTACATGTAAATTCAAAGTCCTCGTTAGTCTGTCTGTGTCTTCCTTCTTGCTTTGCCTGTGTGACTGTGTGTCTGTCTATGTGTGTGTGTGTCTGTCTGTCTCGGTTGGTCGGTCAATCGATCGGTTTGGCTATGACTGTTCGTCCGTCTGTCTGAGTCGAAAACACGTATTATAAACAGCTGTAGGGCACTCCAGTAAGCGTGGTGGCAATTCCGCGCTGTCTATAAACCCCTCAAAACAGACTATAGAACTAGGATAACCTCACAGATCTCTTCAAGCTCAAAGTTCAAGTTTATTGGCAGCTTACTATTATGCGGCCCCTGAGGGAGATGAGCTCAATATCAAGCTGGAAATTGGTTCCCGCCGCCATTTCCAGGATGATGTTCAGCCCCGTGTGTTTGATTGCCTCCTGAAAGACGGAAAGATTGGTAACGAACACAAACGTGACATCTCGGCTGGTGAGCATACACGTCCTTAAAAATTATGAGGACGCCAAGAAGTTTACCAGGCTTTCGGTGGGGAGGGTAAGAAGTTCTTGTTGTTGGTTTTGAAGTTTGCTGTTGTTGTTAACCATACAATCTTCCATTTAAGAAGTCTATAGCTACCAATTGTTCATTATAGTTGCCTTTGTGAATTCATTATTTCATTCGTTCACATTCCCTTCTTACTTCCTTTATTCTCCTCCTTTTTGCCTTCTTTCTTCTCTATTTTCCCCTCACCTACTCGTGCAGTTTTTAATTCTTTGTGCAGCTTGTTGCTGTGTCTGCTTATGCATTACTAGGGGTCACACAGAATGAACATTTTCACCTTAATTTTCTGCTCATAGCCCTTTTCTCTGTGGTTAAACACTGCCTCGGCGCCAAAAGACTTGACCAGATCCAGACCTTTCTGTGTTCCTGCCGTACCCAGAACTCGCAGCCCGAGGGTTTTACACTGCTGTACAGCGGCAAGTCCCACCTGTCAAAGTCACAAGCGCTTTTGGTCACTTCTGACACATGCTGTCCTGCTTGTCTCGCTTTCTCTCTTCCCTCGATTCCCTCCCCATCTCTCTATCTCTCCTATTCCTCCCTCGCCCCCACACAAACACACATACACACGCACGCACACACAGAAGTGTATAAATATATATATATTCTTTCTCAGATAGTGTTACTCAATGAAGACAAGGTTTAAGAAGTGCAAGAGAGAAGGAAGAAAGAAAGTAGGACAAGGTATTATTTGTCACTCATGTTGAGGAGATGCGCGTGGTAGTTAACTATGAAGTGGGTTTTTTTCACCCTGTTTTCTGTTTACTTACTGCTCCGCTGGCTCCATGAATAAGCACTGTTTCCCCTGGTTTGGCTTGTGCTCTGTAAAAAAAATTAATATACTACTTTATCAACAAATACTGATAGCTACAACAGACACCTCAAAGTCCTGCAGACACCACAGTTCTACTTCTATGCACCTCACTGGCATTGACAGACATTAGTTCTGTTAGTGTGCTTTTGTCCTGTTAACATGCTACGGTCTTAAGGACTTCGATCGGTTCGTCTCAGACAAAGTTATGTTAATCCGCCATCGGGACGTTTTATTCTTGAAGAAGTTTCATAAACCACAATCTCACAGACAGTTATACGTCTTGGGTTGGGATAACTCCCACTCCTCCAAAGCATTTCCACCTTTCTTCCCTAGAACACCGTGGATGTGCACCCGAACAGAACTTGGATGAGTCCACAGTCAACTTACTTGAAGACCAAGGCGTTGTAAGCAGTATAGTATGGCACCCCCACAGCAGCGCCCTGGGAGAAGGACAGTTTGTCCCCGAGATGACCCGTCTGCCGCTCCTCGGACACAACAAACTCCGCGTAGCCCCCGGACACATTGCCAGCACAGTACACACGGTCGCCTTTCTGCACACCGTCACAGGAGGAGACCAGCATATAAGTACAACAGGGTTAGTATAGGTTGGATGATCTCAATCAGGCGATATTTGCAGAAGCCGACGATTGGAATAATAAGTGAATAACTGGTTCAAGATCAAACACATTCAAGAATCGACGAAGGAGCGGATTTGCACAGCTTACCTTGAACCTTGTCACGTCCTTCCCTACAGTTTCTACTACACCTGCCGCATCCCAGCCCAGGATGAAGGGAGTGGTAGGCAGGTCGAACATATACCCATTCCTCGTCAAAACGTCAACAGGATTGACTCCCGCCGCTGACGACTTGAACAGAACCTGTTCAAACACACGTCAGGTGAAGTTACAGTACACAGACTTGACATGACTGTTTCACGTACCGATGCTTTAAAATGGACAGAAGAAAAAAATACCTTTAAAACTTGACCTGTTCTTTATCCATGTACTCACAGACCCATAGCCCTGGGTCAAAAAAATGCATAACAGGTACGCCAGAATCAGTAATTAGTTTTGTGCTTTTACAGGTAAATGAGAATATTTATTGCTCTTGACTCCTTCCACTTCAAGCCACGCTTATATTGTGGCTGAACTGGAACATTGTTCAAGGTTCTTTTGGGCCAGGTGTGGGTTTAAATGAGAACTAGCGTCTCTTTTGTATGTACAGAACACCCCGTACGTGTTCTGCAATACACCGATCCTACAGATATATATGTATAAGACGCCAATTCTGCAATCCGCCTAGGCCAGGGCAGCTGCACAATACAATTCCATCGAGTATGTCCTTTTGTAGGCCCCTTACTGTGGGAATGTTAAGATAATGTGTTTTTGCTATTGCACGTTGTCTGCCCTATTTCTCGTACATTTCAGTCAGCCTGCACGTTTCTCACCACACCACATCTTTTTCCGCACAACTTTTTCTTCCGGCCCCTTAACTTTCCTTCCAAAACAAACACTTTGTTCCAATCTCTTTCGTCTGGATAACTCTCGATCTTTACCTCCTACCCCCGAAATCTTTAATTTGGTGTCAGGGGAAAACGGAAAACCATATCCATTAAGTCGGCGTGGCAGTTTAGAGTTTTTCTGTTAAAAAGGTTTTCTTGGATAACAGATGTCAAACTCGAAGGGTGCGTGTTACCTGTGTGTTTCCCACTTTAGGCTTCGGTGCGTTTGTTTCATATTTGAGGACTTCCGGTCCCCCAACTTGGTGGATTCGCACTGCCTTCATGCTGCTGCCTAAAAAAAAAAATATCACGAGTAACCCATTGCCGATACATGGTCACTTGCTGGTTATAACTGTCTGAGTGTCTACATCACACAGCTAGAAGCACGGAACTCAAAGACGAGCTTCCACAAACAACACATGCATGCAGTCGTTTGTTACCCCGTTCCCAACAACCCTCCATTTTGTCAACGCCGCTTTTCGCACTCAGAACAGCGTTTTATTTAGCCTGCTCCCATTACCCCCCAACCCAACTCTTCACATTACAGCCTCCTCTCCATCTTGCCAGTCTGACATTTCAAGAGGCAAGGATTTAAAAAAAAAACTGCCTTCTTTCTTCGGTTTCAGTTGCATCAGTTGCCAAGATGTTTTTCTTTCTTTCCTTCGTTTTTTCTTTGTTCACATACATTTCAGCCGTGAAACAGGGATGCCTTCAATGTACTCAGTTTGATTAACCAAATACCTACCTGCTTGCAGACAAGTCGGGGCAAATCTAACAGAGCTGAAATATAGCGACCTTAATATGCTTTCCGACTGTGTGATCGATTTGTTACTTTGGCCACGCTCAGCAAATACTAACCATCGTGCTCAAATTGTTCTTCAGACATTCACACAGGTTATTAGAGTTAAAACACGTGTGACTTTTAGGTAAAACGATGTCTCACCTGCTAAAGGGAATACCAGGTACAACAGGTAGATACCACTAGTGTTGGGACAGATGTACCCTGCAGACGATTTCCTCACGAAGCACTTTTTGAAACTAGTGCGTTATCACTTCCTTCCTTTATAGGGTCACAAAACTGCAAGTCATGGGTGGATTTCGCGGGCTGTGCGGGAGTTCCCCCCCCCCCTCTCCACCACTACCCCTTTCGTCCGTCTGTCTGGCGGTTCACCCATCCTCGCTCTGGAATATAGCCAACAGTGAACCACGTGACGTTGAGTCCCAAAAATGGAACAGCTCGGGTTTATGGTACACACAGGTACTGCTGTATGCGGCTTTCTAAAGAGAACATCGGGTAGATGACCCTAAGAGACACCCGGCCATGCCAGCGCGGCTGTGTTTTTGCTGCACAAGTCCCGACACGTGATGCCAGTCACGTCAGGTGTAATGAAAGTGAACGCGGTAATTAAAAATAATCGGCCGGCGCAAGCAAAATTATCAGATCTTTGCAGTGATTTTTGTGATCATATAGTATAATACGGTACGTTGTTAAAAAAAGGCGGGGAAGGAAATATGACTATAGTTCTTGCTATGATATTCTAAGCGGACAATTATATATATTTTTTAATGCAGACTACGCATTAATGGCATATTTAGACAATGTGTTTTAGGAGAAAAGTTTACAGGTCTGGGCAGCAGGCTAGCTTATATTACGGACAGTGTTGATGAGTACATACTATACTGTACAGCTATTTCGGAGGGTAACAGAGCTTTGCGATGGACAACTGCGTCTTTCACAAAATATACCCGAACTGACGTCGCTATTTCATTCGTCTTGGTCCTTCAACATTGGGTTAGTCATGTACTTTGGGGAGATGGTTAATCTTACTGTTATTTGCCTTTCTTCATTTTTCTGTTCCTCCCTTCTCTTCGTTACAAGGCAGCTACGATAGGGTATCTGCACAGCAGTAAATCATGTGAGCACAGACCGTGGGTGGAGTACTGAGGACCTGATTCGACAGGATGTTTTAGTTGCCGAGACGGTGTAAAACAAAACAAGGGTCATTTCTCGTTGTCATAACGATGGCGTGCTTTCTGATGACGGCGCAAGCAGATTTGCTGATCCTGTATGTCGATGATTATGCAAGATTTACCCTGATCTGAAAGTTACAGAGCCTCCAGATATTGCAAAAAGTGCTTCGTCAAAGTAAACATAACATAGAAGAGCTCGCTGCGTGACGGTTATGTCCTCGGCTCGCGCGCGCGGAGGTCACAGTGCGGAATTAGTACACTGATCTGTAGCCCAGATTTGGGTCTCACATATGTGGCACACAAGGGCGAAAACGATGGCAGGGAACAAAACTACTCCAAGTCTTCACCACAAAAATGGGGTGATCCAATTTCAAACTGACAGATTTTCGCTCTCCCGAACGACTGCAACAAATAACTTGCCCCTGATCGAGAGAGAGAACAGGAGAAAGATATATGTACAAGCAGTGTTTAGAAATAAGTTAAAGCGTTTTGCACCAATCGAAACAGGTGCTGACAGGGACCAGTCGAACCGGTCTGTCGTGGGGCACTGCACATTGGCACTAGCTGCACGTCGATCCTTTTAAAGCGGGTTACATTTCTGGAGCGGACAAATTTAAACAAACATTTCAACACAATGACGGCTTTAAAATCGATTGGATATCTGTTCTGTCTGACCAGCGGTCGACAAAAACTGCATACCCCCCTTTTTCTAAAAAAAAGAGTCATTATTTCAAACCCTAGTTGTCATTGACCAATCTCTCATGTGTTTACATAACGGAGTGTCACATAACGCTTCTTACGGACGCTCGCAAACACACAATTACACTGACAGACCAGTATGGGTTCTTTATCACTACTGATCGATTCTGTACTCAAATGAAAGAAAAAAGACAGACAGACCTGCTTTCTCAGTCTTCTATCGACTACGCATGGACAACTGCTGATGGTCGGTGCTATTTTTCACCGTTTTCGTGATTCAGACCGCATAATTTTCTTTCAATTTATCTTAACCAATGTCACACAGCATATAAATAAGCAAAGAAATCTGAAAACATTACATAAACGTAGTGAATGTAATGGAACACAGAATTTTAAAATGTTTCAGGAATAAACGCCTTTTTTTCAAAAGAACAAATTAACAGTTTTGAATAATTCAAGCGCAGTTGCTAGAGACAACTTGTGTCCATACGATGCAGCTGTTCAAAAATACAATTCAGAATGAGGGACATTTTGCTAAATACATCTTTCTCTTTCTCGATGCATAAATATCTATCATCATTGCTACAATGGCGCCAGATTTTAGGATTTACATGTAAACGAATTCTGTTTCTTCACTGTGAAAACGCATCCTAAAAATCAAACTATTTTATTATGCACATGACAACTGACAAGAACTGAAAACCTTTTCATGCAGCAACACAAAATTAGCTTATATTATGTCTCACCATTCATTCTCCACTTCAGACACGAGGTTCTGCAGATGTAAAAACCTGTTTCCCGACAATTGTATTTGTATATAAATTCTTGGCAGTTGTGGAGATGGGGGGGGCAAGGGGGAAATTGTACACTGTCCAGATGTAGCTGCAGAAAGAAAACGTGAGTCAGTTAATATACCCGCAACCTAGAACCTCTTGAAATTATTCACGGACGTTCAAAACTGTAAAGCCATGAAGCAAAGACAAGTGGAATGAATGGACTACAGTTTACATTACTTGGGGGTGGGGCACAACAGTTTTCTGGAGTTCAACTCTGGGACTGCCATGTCAATGTGCAGTTACCTACTTCCTTAATTTTTTTCCTCACATCAGCAGCAGCAGAACTGCGCCCACGATCTGTTCCCATACCCAACAGTTAAAAAAAAAAGGTTTGCTACCAGGTTAACCTGAAGATAAAGGCACCTCTTCTGACCATTAGAATAAGCTAAAAGCTGCAACTGTTGATGAGGTCAGACCAAATATTGATCTCGAATGCCACCACCGGCCAAACTCATAATGAAGCGTACATCCGATGAAACCTATGCGGTTAAAAAAGTTTTAAAAAAATTTTTTTTAATTGAATCAAACAGATAAATATTTGATTTCTCCCACAATGTAAAAGACATGATGTTTCTTAAAGTTTATCCTACACAATACACGCACCAGTCAAAACTTAAACCCACAGCTAACTGCACATTAGGCAAAAAACAATAAGCTTTCCATAATACAGTAAACTTTTATGCAAGAATTAAAATCCATTATCAGCATCCACCAGTAATGGAAGGTGCAAAGCCATCTCAATAAATATTTCTGTAATGAAAGAACAAAATATATTTACTCAGCATCTACATCTTCCCTGTGAAAATTATCTCAAAACAGGTCTTGGGTCGTTGCCAAAGACATCACAGACATGTATGCACAATGCATGTAGTGAACTGCCACCACTATCACATCCGTATGGTCGTGTCAGTGTTCAGTCAGATATGCAGTATTGAAAACCTTGTCACAAACTGGTCTGCTTTCATATCACAGGGTGAGATGCATGGCTGTTTCTGATGAAAATCACATCCCCAACATGAAAATCCATGACAGTGCATGCATTTATAATGCATATTCACATGCACCTACAACCTCAAATGGATGCACCCACAAACACATGCATCCAAACATAACCATGCACCATACACATACATATTAAAAGCTTGTACTGATGCATATGCACACACATGCTTCTAAACTCCAACGCAAACACACACACTTTCACTGGTCCTGAGGATAGAGGGCTTGTAGCCAAGGACGAGGAATGTACTGTGCACCATCAAAGGACTCAAAGTAGTTGTCAATACTTGGATGCATTATCTGCAGAGACAGAAAAGAGAAAACACCTTGATTACACCTCATCATTAGTATATATTAATGTACATACGACATATTCTGATTGACTCCTGTGACAGATTCTATCAATGAAAAAGAAAAAAAACAATGATGTGTAGCTACCTGGTACATTGCATCTGTGTAAGTGCATCATGTACATTTAGGTATGTCCACATGCGACATAGAGCAAAAATATGTGTTCTGCAAGCATGAATGCACAGGCATGCACACTTGCATCTTGGTGTGAAGAATGTCATCTACAGAAGTATATAGAAAACACGAAACTACAGAAATACTTTGCACAGAAACTTCACCAGGAAAGATCCACCCAAACAGCACTCTTGCAAGGGGTTAATATTAGTCATCAATCAAAGGACATCAGGGTCTGTAGTTTAAGCTAACTCTTGCCTTCAAGTTAAAGTTGAGTACTAAATTAGTTTAGCATTTTCAGACTGATAAACCCTTGATCGTACAGTAAAGCTGGATATGAACAATGCTGCAGTAAACAACGATTATTCTGTCACTGCTAAGACAATATATCTAAGAAAACAAACAACTATGCTATAACTGGTCCATGGCTGAAGTAGGTTTTGCCTCAACTTTAGCACACAGGCCTAGGTCTCTTCCATAAAGCTAATACTGGAAATAATTAAGTTCTCCACAGTTTTCTGTGTTGCATCAAGCTGTTTTGCTGTTGAGGGACCTTCTCTTTTGCATCACCACCTTCAAAGCGGGAACATCGCTCATAAAAATGCATCCTTGCTCCGTTTCCTATCCCTGCACAGATCGCTTAAGTCATGCATTCTTCCAAAGAAACTGCTTCAAACCTGTCCGTACCTGTGTGTTGACAATAATTTCAATATTTTCCTGAGGTACGTAGGTCAGCTGTGGAACCAGCCTGTCCCTAGTGTCCACGAGCAGGGTGTAGTTGGGCATGTCTCTCCAGTGCTGAAACAATTCAGTCAGTGAGTTACTGGCTTCTGCCACGTGCCACCACCATAGCTTCCAAGATCAGAAGTTACAACACTTACACATTTTGATTCTTACTTCCTGAAAATTCCGTTATGTGAGAGCCTGCACCTTTCAGTAGTGCAGCACAAAATCTGCTGTTCATTAAACCGAGATATTCTTTACAGAAATCTCCCAAACACAAGTCACCAAAGGACGTGAAACATTACTGAATAAATGTGTTGTCCACTCCACTGAAAACAACACAAACAAACAGCTGTCTTCAACTCTCTCGGTTACTTCATCAGCATATGCCTAGTCAGTACACTTAAAAAACCTGCAGTCTTCAATTTGAAATGCAGGCGCATAAGAGATTTACAGATTCTGCAGTTGTCCCCATGCTGAGAATCTACAAAGAATTTTAAACAGTTCTGATACTTTAATCTGAAAGGATCTCATGAGGGCACATCTCAAGGCATAGGCTAGGTATCATGTGCCAAGGGAGGCTATCTGATGGAAAACACCAAGATCTGTTCCAAATCCACGACAGTACTGACAAATATATAGTGAATATTAAAATGCACTTATGGGGGAAAACAGCGGATTCGAATTAATTGGGAAACAATGGGTCTTGAACACTTTAGCCTGATATGGCAGCTACCCCAGTAAACTTATAGGACCCCAGCTTTGCAGAGAGACTATTTTGTCCTTTTGTACATTTACTAACAAAAGAAAAGCACATTTCATTTTAGCATATCCAAAGTGGTCAAGATCGAGAAAAAAATATATATTCAGAAAAAGTTTCATTCTTCACTGTTTAGCTTTAAACTATCTATCCTCTTCACTAGTACTAATTTCATTGGGGAATTTTCACAAAGCACAGACAGGATAATAGGGCCAAATAAATAGGATGTCAAATTATAAAAGCACAGGGGATGAAGAAAGTAAAGGGCATACAGTGGAATAGAAATGAATTGAAACGACAGTACACGACAACACAAAGCATAACTTTCAGTAAGAAAATCTAAAGGGTGAACAAACTTACTGGTTTATCAGGTGGGTGATTCTGCTTCAGCCAATTTTCAGGAGCCTAGTGAAAAAGAAAAATGGATGTACCTTTAGGACAAATTGTCAAATAAAATAAGCTCAATAATTATATTGTATTAGCTGGCAAATGGTGAAATACCATATGACATGGTGTAATGCAGCATCAAACACATTAAACCTAAAAAAAATCATCACAGAACACAAAAAGTAAATCTGGTAAACTTTTCAGAACATGACGATAACGAAAAGAATATTCTGCTTGATTTGGTTGATTGATTGGTTGGTTGGTTATTCAAGACAGGCAGTGCTTCCACCTAGCAGTGATCTCACATTGTGGGGGAGTGGGTTCCTATTGTATTAAATCACTGAAACATCCACCAGGTTGATTGCTATAGTAAGACAGACAGTGCAGAGAGAAAGTTTTGTGTTCTGGGGAAGACTGTGGAGTCTGCACAATGTTACACTCCAGGATATACACATTGGCCATTGGTGGATTTGAATCTGCAATCCTCGACTCACAAGTCTGATGAGCTGAACACTGCACTTTCCATCCCCCATTCAAATATTCTGACAATATTACTTTACGAAAGTAAGAAATGAATAACTGCATTACGAATGACACTGACCTTTGCCTTGTGGTCCCACCCAATAATGACTCCCCTGTAACCCCACTTCTTGTGACGCACCACTTGTCCGACATGAAAGTTGACATCTGCTGGCCTTAGGATGCGAGGTTCAGGTGAAGCTATAAAATAAGCCCAATAATAAATTTTAAAAAATGAAAGAAAGCAAACAGCCATGATTGCTAATAACCAGAACCACTGAAAAGTCCCAGCAGATGCCAAGACTTTAATCCTTGGGTTCCTCTCATGAAGGTCACATAATAATAATAAACAGCATGAAAGAACTGTCTCACCTATACACAGAATATGAGCCATGAAACATAAAATGTTCAAAATGTTTTCACCAGTCAAATGAAGACTGCCTTCTTCTCAACGAAAAAGTTGTGATTTGCGTTAAGGTTGAAAATATGAAAGCTCTGCAATCTCTAATACATTAACTCCACCCTAAACACAGCAAGACTGGTCCAACTGCTCAGGCAGTCTTTGGACAAACTATGAGGAGGAGCAGCTCAGAGAAGACCAGCTTTATTTCCAAACTGAAAGATCTTTGCTAGCTGCGTATTCCTTTCAAGACCTAGTTTTCGCTGCACAAACGTAAACAAAATCTAAATGAATGCATGTAGTCAGCATCACACAGCCTCATGCAAAAACCCTCATCTGTTACAATTATGTTAGTAACAGATCCTTACATTCCTGGCTGCAGGAGTAGTGTAGTCATGAATTGTACAAGCACGACAATATGCACACAGCACACAGTGATTAAAACATACAGAAGCATTATCTCTAAATACCAGTTTACTAGTTTAACCCAATGACTGCCGGCCTTGTTTGAGAAGGACTGTCCTGTGCAACCGGCATTTTTGGGGGATGTTTACAAATTTGTAAAAAATAACCGTAGAGCCTAGATGGGTAAGACAAACTGATTTTTGAAGATAAAACATACTTAAATAAACTGTACTTATATTGGGCGTTCCTGTCTTGTAAAAGTTAGGTAAAATCCAGCAGCAACAAGTTAAGTGAAAATCTGTGTGAGCAAAACTTCGTGCTGCCATCTTTGTTATGTCCTGTGACTAGCCGAGAGGGATTATGGGCTCCCCTTTGTCTTCAACAGCGAAAACAAGGATTCATGGTCAAAAGGAAACAGCCCTTTATGTGCGACTTGCTTAGCTACCGATCACAAACATTTGTCTCCAATGGACCACTTTCAGCAAGGAGCATTTGAATTTTGAAAGAAGGGGTCCGCCAAAAGACGCCCTAGGCGGGAGAAGGGGGATAGGGAGGGGGCAAATAATTCCCGGCAGTAAAAGAGTTAACACAACACCATCTTAGCGCGCGTCACTGCACTAGAATTTATTAATCTGGCCATCGTTGTGCAAGTGGTGTTGCTTTGACTTTTTACAAAGTTTTAAACCAAGTGGTTCATCAGCAAGGGATGTAACTGGTGTTTTCTTATAGTAAAATCCTTTTCTTTCGAGTTCCTTCCCTTAGGCCACACGACTTCTAAACTGCTCGCGAGACAATGCAATAGAGTTTAGGAGTTAGCGAGACAATCGCGAGCGCCATTTTGGTTCTTTGCATTTGGCTAAATTTTTCAATGCAATACAAGACAAATTATATTAATTATAAATGACATTTGACAAATGACAAGGTTCCTTTCTTTCGGCCCTCTCTTTGCTACGTGTTTGGGTATGGTAAGCTATCTTGGTCACATGTGGTTATGTTGAGCGCTGCCAGTACTTCTTGCTGGAGTTATCCTTTGATAATTTAAAGCGCTTGGTCCTCATTTGTTCTTTAGTAATTATAATTTGCACCTTGAGGATTTCATGTATTTGTCCTATGTTGTGTTTGTCTTTGGATCCTAGTTGTCAGCACTCGCTTAGTGAGCGGGCTGACTACATTTAATAGGGATCCTCTGTATGCACACATCGTGTACCGAGGGCTAGCTGTGTGAAGACTAGCGTCATTAAAAAGAAAGGGATGGCAGATCTTTTTTGTTTAGAGGATCTGCCAAGTTCCTTTCTTTCGGCCTTCTCTTTGCTACGTGTTTGGGTATGGTAAGCTCCCTTGGTCTCATGTGTTTGCATACGGTTATGTTGAGCGGTGCCATGACTTCTTGTTGGAGTTATCCTTTGATAATTTAAAGCGCTCAGTCCTCATTTGTTCTTTATTATGTAATTTAGATTACTACAATTCAATTGTGGTAGTTTTCAAGCAGAATTTATTTCAAATGTGCCGAAATCCCCCAGTGATTAGCAGTGGAGTAACCGTCTGGAAAACTACAATGTTTACGAGTTAATAACCAAACAATGGAAAGAGGGTTAGCCGTGTGAAGACTAGGGTCGTTTAAAAGAAAGGGGCGGCAGATCTTTTCTGAAGATCTGCCACGCTCCTTAAGGGCTTCCTACACTTGCAATGTTCTCTGCAATGTTTACCATATATGGAAGTTGCAACGTTGAGCGAAAATGTTTCAGGGAGGCCTCTCAACATTTTAGGGGGTTCACACGCCGCGCTATTCTCCAGCAGGGGCTCAAAATATTGCAGCGTGTCAGCCAATCAGAAACAATCCTGCTGTTTAGTGCGGTGTGGTCTAGCGCTGGTCGTGATCATGTTAGGCCTTCGATTGATAGTCATCTGGTCAGAAAAAACGATTTTCCAGTTAATTGATCTCTTGCAGCACCATCCCAGGATATACGAAAACACATCCCCTGACTATTCAAACAGAGATTTAGTACGGGAAGTTTACCCGTCGATTGCGAGACGGCTGGGTCACGAAACTGTCGTGCGACATTCGCAAGAAGCGTCTGCTTTCGGTGGTGTCGTGTAGTGATATTCTTGTAGAAGACACGTACGCGTATGCTCCCAACTGGTTTCGACGAGCAATGCACTGTGGAACCCACATTCGTCTTTTCCGTTTTGTTTTCTCAGACTGCTGGGCGAAAATAAATGCAGTC
>SMGT01009893.1:0-17358 GCA_004794575.1 Lanistes nyassanus | reverse complement strand
TACCTATGGCTGAGATTATTATTGCATTATGCTTACTCGCAAAGTATCCATTCTTGTCCTTGAACTGCAAGACCTCCACAGCAGGTGACTCTCCGTTGGGGTCATCCTGACCTTGGTAGTACTCCCTTGCTGGACTGGTTCCAATCATTTCCAAGATGTTTTTGCACCATGCACTCCAAGCTGATAAGGAAAGGTACTTGTTCCTGAAGCCTGCTGCTGTGCTAAGCAACCTGTTGACCGACAATGACAAAATTAATGAGAAGTACAGAAATGTGTATTACTTCCCTTCCTGGAATTGAATAATAAAGATTTATTGAACAGCTCAGCACCACAATATACTGATTTACAGTAACTTGGCATCATGGAATATTAATCCACACTTTTCATGCATTCAGGACTTGTTTGTTTTTCTTCATGTGTAAATTTTTTGCAGGAACATTTTTCCGTTGTCTGTTTATATTAGGTTATTCTTCAATTACATTCTAAAGGAAGTAATCTTGCTAAAGCTTTATCAACTACTGTAAAAATTCTTCATGAAGTAAATGTCTATTACAAGATTTTTTCCACCATTTTTGCTCGTCCACAGAAGAAATCAAAGGAGCCAAATGACAGGTATAATGAGATTAGACAACTTTTAAGAAACAAAAGTTCAATCTGCAATCTGCTCAAAACAAATAATTAGTTTTACAATGTATTTTAATTACAAGACCCCAAAAGATGCAAAGATTGTGTCTTAGATAACAGTTCTTTGAAGTTTTCAAGTGCAAGAAAACAAAAATGACAAAAATATTAATCTTCGCAGTACATTTTAATCTACTGATAGTTGCAAGACTACTTGGTAGTACTCACTGCCTGAAAGCAAGGGCCCTGTTTGTGTCTTGTGTGGCAATAATGTGAGTGATAATGTACTGGGCTGGTACAGCCAACAGCAGCAAACAAAGCTGAAATGCAGCCTGTCGATTCACTGGCATGACTGTAATTCTATGATGAAAGAAATGCAGTCAAGAACTGTATAATTCACTTAGTAAACCATTTTAAAACACTTAAAACCTAAATTTGAAATGGAACTAAGTAGGTAACAGGTAAATATCACTCTAAATGCATTATTTCTGAAACATAGGAGAAACGTAAGACAAGTTTTGCAAATAAAAAATGAAAAACCATAATACCACAAGATGATGATTGGTTCAAAGTGTACGACACCAAGGTTAAATAGGAAATTCAAATATGGATTTAAATGAGAACTATTACATAGTGGTAGTGTGAAACACTGGCTTGCAAGGGAGAGAGAACACTGATGTACATCCCCAAAGAAGCTAAAAGTATAACAGCAGTAACTCTTTTTCTTTCTCTGCATTCTCTTTCTCTTCATGTTCTCTAATAGCAATGTCTCTGATCAATCCCTTCTAAATCTAATAATAGTATTATCAGATCCCTTTTATGTATTTTATAAACATTTATTTATGCATTGTGTCTACCTTACTGTGAAAAATAACAAGTAACATGATGCACAAGTTAAAGCAGTACACTGTGAAGTAAGGAATTTTTGTATTTTTTTTTAACTCAACTGCTTACAAGGAAATGTTTGGATATCCGAGCAGGAATGTTCATGGATTGTGTCTGCACACACTCACATGCATCATTGTATGACAGTTAATAAAGATCTGCACTAGATAATCGGGGAATGGAAGGGGTAAGAGAATACAGGATTGATTTACTCTAAAACTCGTGCAGGTATGATGCTGTAAAGTACGTACTAGGGATGTGAAGACACTGACCGCCAAATACACCGACACTGTGACGGGCAGATGAGGTACTGAAGACAGCAAGAAAGTTGGACAGTTAATTTGAATACTTATATGCTAGGAAGCCCAACAAGATGAACTATTACAGAGTGTATGTCTGGTACCCCACTAATACTTCAGTAATGACTTCATACCTATTTCATTTACCAAACGTAGGGAAGACTGGATCCCAAATACCGGCAACTGGAAAACTTATATCCAGACATCCAGTGAACCAAACTGAAAATCAGATGACCACACTATGAGTATGACTACCCAGCAGTGAAAAAAAAAACCCCAAAACAAGTACTATGAAATTTGGTATCACAGTTTAAGTGCTTGAGTCTGTCTGCTAGCAGAGTCAATGCAACAAACCTATCAATCTGACCAGTTATGTGGTGTATTATAGTGTGTGATGTCCCTCACGATTTTCTGCCCAAGCTGACGTTCACTAGTATAACTTTATAAGATCTAACCAGCTTCAGCACTAGCCCAACCTCTCTAGGTTGTTCTCCTGTTCAGCTAAAGCACTTTCTACGACAAATATGCTGTTGCACTCGTGTGGAGAATCCCCTTGTCGTTTTCCAGAAACATAAACCTTTCTTTGAGACGCATACTGAAATGTAAATCGTTTGTCGTCAAATCCGAAACTGCCACGAAAACTTTCTCAGGTGGTAAGTTCCATTTTTGGATGTCCGAAATCAACAAACGAAAGAGATTTTTAATTTATCAAAATAAATTCAAAAGTCTAAGCAAATGTTTACATACACGCAGAAAATGAGTGACAAATTCTAATTAACTGTAGTTGTGGTTAATAAGCAGACAATTTTTTTCTATGGACACAGAACAGCATGCCGTAAGGCGTTCTGATGTCTCATTTCGCTTCGTCTGCTGCAATAATCACATTTTAATCTTTCGGGGGTTCGGGCACTGGGGCTGCGTGCACGGCATCTACTTTCGCTTCGAACGTGGCGAACTTTTTGAAACTTTCCTCGGGGCTGGGGTAAGGGGAGGGGTACTGGGGTAGAGCCTTAGAGGTATGAGTTGGGCGCAGGGGTGGGGGTTGGGGCAAATGGCGTCTTGACCTCAAACCGTCCGCCATCTATTCTTTTGGGCCATAGTGTTCTCGTTACTCTTTTCACGCGGAAAATTGGATATTTTTATCTGTTGGGATAACGAATGTGTAAACTCCACAGTAAAGGAACACGCCTCTTTCTACCTACATTCGTAGACTGTGTTTGACGGCTTTAATTTGATGCTACCATTATGGACCCGCAATGTCGATCGATAATTCCCTCTAAAGACAGAAGCTAGACGACATAAACGACCTTATACATTTCATACGTGTTGTGTGTCACGGAGTGCAGGTCACAGATTGGTCCTTTTGTGTCTTTTCTGACTGCGTGGGCACTAGTCAACATTTTCTATTAACAAAAAGTGAACACAATCGCTCGATCGTCACGTACCCGCCTCGAATGTTTCCGTCTAATATACATTCTTTGCAATCACAGTAAACAATCTGCGTCCAGTCGGCGTATGGGCTTTACAGTTAACTTGGTGATGGTGATCATACACGATGTTTTGATTTGGAATCATCACATATCTTTGTTTATTCATTCATCCATCCAGACTGAGAAAGCTGCATATGGTCCCATCATGAGACAACCGCCTGAATCGGTGGATATTAGTGGTTAAAGCGTCCGCTTCCGAGGCGGGAGGTCGGTGGTTCGGATCCCGGCCGATTCATACCTAAGACTTAAAATTGCACCCTAAGTAGCTGCCCTGCCCGACGCCTGGCACTACAGGGAACAGTACTAGGACTGGTTGGCCCGGTGTCAGTATAATGTGACTGGGTGGGACTGAGGCCCGTGCTGCGACAGCAGTCCCCCGTGTGGCAGCACGTAATCTTTGTCTAAGCAACACCGTCCTGATATGCACTTTTGCGCTGGACGTTAAGCACCAATTCCCCTCCCCCCCCCCCATCATGAGGCAAGAGAGTCAATATAATTCTCTGTTCTTTAGTCAACACTAAGAAAATGAAGGAATGAATTATCACAAAAATGCATAAAATATATTGCAAATAAAATAAAAAGAACAAGTTTCGGGATGTTTGCAGCTTCCAAGGTTTTGCATACGCGCAACGCTACGTACCCTTCTTGCCTTATCACTGCTGTGTTTGACCGAGAGTTGAAGGCTTTACTGATAAAAAGATATCTATATAAGCCTATGCGGTGTCTTTTTTGACCACAATTCGCAGCCTTAGCCTTTAGCGACAGTTAATTAACCAACAATGAATATTACAGGAATGTTAACGGTGTTTCTGACGGTCTGCCTGATGTGCAGCACGCCCGTGTACCCAAAGACTGAGTCGGAAGACGACCTGAAACGCCAGGTGCAGGACTACCCGTTTCGTAACGTGTCTCTCACCTGGGAGGAGCGCGTGGCAGACCTGGTCAATCGTCTGACGCTGGAGGAGATACAACAACAGATGGGGAGAGGTGGGGCAGGTGATATGGGTAGGTACCCCCATCCCAGCTTCTTCCTTTCGCTTTAATTCTCTTCCTTTCAATTCTTTTGTCCCTCGTCTTCCATGCCACTCTCAGGTTCTGTCACTCACGTACGATGGCTTGTACATCCTTTCGCTTCTTTTCTGTGCTCATCCCTTTGCATGATTCCAGCTGTTATTCTGAATTAAGCTCGACCCTGAATTCAGAGCGGGATTCAAAAAGATTCTGAGGATGTTTAAGAATCCCTCATCAGAGTGCGAAAAAAACTCAAAAAGGAACGTAAAGTTAATTAGTCTAAGAAGAAAAAACCGGGCGTAATACCTTCACCCCCACCTTCCAACAGCTCACTAGAAACTGGGCATAATAAAATCATGGAACATGCAATCATGCCCTCTCGCCCCCCCCCCCCACACACACACATCCAACAAAGGTATTCTCCATCACGTTTATTTTCCTCACAAGAAAATTGTCTTATTTTAACTCAATCCTGCACGCCCAGCCATCCAACGGCCCGAAATCCAACAAAGGTGTTCTCTATCTCGCTTAATTTTTCTCATAAGAAAATTAACTTATTTTAACCTGCACGCCCAGCCATCCTAAAATCTTGTAATCATAAAAATACGTGATTTGAATGAAACAAACGAGAATAAACGATTTGAATATACATAAGGATCACTATATCTGTATGTCGCTGAAAGAATGTTATCTTAGGGTCTCCAGTGTAGCAGATTGAGAAAGGGTGTCATAAAATTGCGTGGGGTCAGACCACTACAGCACTTTGTCTTTAAATTTTTAGAATATCTATTTGGGGCATTGTGCTGATTTTGCTGTTTTAAGCAGTAAAGTGGGCCAAGGTCTTGTGCGGTGTTCTTGTTTGTGTGTCGTGTCTTCTATTCTATTGAAAGCTGTCCTCGGTTAAGGTACAGTTTGCAGGTAAGGGCTGGCCTGTCTCATCTTCAGACACTTAGACAGAAGGTCTCATTCGCGAAGTCTGAGTGCCCCAGTTGGACCCCTGAAATTTTAAACTCCAATATAAAAAAAATATCCCGACAATTTGACTTCATTTAACAGCGCAGTAACCGATGAAAAAAACCCTGAAAGATTCAAATTATTTTTACTGGAATGTGTGCAGAAAGGGTATTAAATAAGTGATCCGGTCATCTAGGACTTTTTCAAAACGAAGGTTTCTTAAAGCGCGTGCACTATTAAGCTTTACATTATTCGTGGAGGCTCTGCTTTTTAAGCGGATTATAAATTGTTCGAAGCAATCGAGAGACTTTAATAATGCTGTTCCAGATTTTGTAATGAAAGAATAAGAGCATTTAAAATGTACAAGATTTAGTTAAACTAAGATAATTAATGAAGGGGAGATATAAGATATTTTGAAATTGTCGAATCCAAATGTATTGGACGGTTTCAAAACACTTTGAGAAAACGATCATCCCTTAATAATGAAGAACTTAGTGAAACATCACTATGTACAGCTTTTGCGATGAAAGAATCAGAGCATTTGGACTGTACAACATTAAAAAATGAGTGGACTATTCTTCATCCATAAAAATCAGCTTACGGACGGTACATGTTCAGGTGGACCGGCGCCCGCCATTGCGCGGCTGGGTATCGGCCCGTACCAGTGGGACACGGAGTGTCTGAGGGGCGATGTGGGAGCACCTGGAAACGCTACTGCCTTTCCTCAAGCTCTGGGACTTGCAGCCACGTTCAGGTGAATATAGCTATGCGCGAAACAATGTGCGTTAACGCGCATAAGGGTCTCTTGTTTATTTGTCCGTCCGTATGTCTGTCCAACATCCACTTCCTCTCTGTGACGTGGCGGGCCGTACCTTAACTTATTGGACTCCACTTCTCAGAATTACTGGACAAACTTTTATGGTGATCTCGTAAATGTAGATTTAATTGAGCAATCGTCACCAAAACCTTTACTGCAACAGGTCAATGGTTTCTACACCAGAGGGTGACGACGCTATGAAATAATGTGAATAACTAGAGAAATCTACCGAGGGAAAAGATTCTCCTACTCTGACACGTTCGCTCAGTCTCACGCAGGCAAAACACTTCTAGCTCAAGAGCCCCCACCCTCGTAAAACACACAACTGCAGCGAACCGTTATTCAACATATATTTCAAACACTAACTGACTCGACAACATCAAATATATCTACAGATTATTTACCAAGAATCACCTTGCTCGTGTCTAGGGTAAGACGCTGCCTGATTACGTCATACCACGCGGTATCAGACAAAGAAGATAAACTCCAGAGGGGAAATCAAACTGCAACCCGGCCTATGATCCCGCTCAATACACACATACCACTACTTCTGCGATACACAACTCTGAAGCTATACAAACTGAATCAGTAAGTGACCAACGACAGAGCACCTACTCTTGTCACTACGAAACCAACAACTTCTGCAATACACAGATACAATAAGTGACCGACAACAGAGCACCTATTCTGGTCACTATTGAAACAACGGCTTTACCGCAATACACAGTTCTAAAGCTATCCAACGACCAACAAGAAAGCTAAGACACGGCCACGATCCGCACTACACTCTTACCTCCCCTTGACGTATTGCCCGGCCACTAGCTTATGACGTCTCCTGTCTCCGGCAGGATAAAACCACCTATCTTAATTCAACCCGAGTCCCAGACTCTAAGATAAGTTTATGGTAAGAGCAGTCCTATAAGGCGCAACAGCAGTAGCCACTTACGAGTCTTTGTCTTGTAGACTTTTCGGCGAAATACAGCCCAGTGTAATCGCGTGATTGCTAGCTGAAGCTCTTCCGTCCTGGCTAAAATGGCGAGGGGTAGAGGTCCGTGGATCTACACGTGTCCGCTTTTTGTGGTCCTCCTACATTAACTCTCTCTCTCCATGTCCTGACCTCTCAGTGTGTCTATGTTCCCGTGTATCTCGTTTTTGCCTCCTTAAGTAGTAGGCGTTCTGACGCATTAATCTTGAGTAAACCGGTTCTGGCCAGACTGGGTGGAGCAGGGCAGCTGCCATGACCAACGGCGTATCACTCACCTACCTAAGTGTGAAGAGAAGGGGAGGAGCTAGCTGCCTAAGCTAAGAGTGACAGGTGATACCCTAGGAGTGACATGTGACACTCTCAGACCGCCTCGGTGGTCTAGTGGTTAAGGCGTCCACTTCCGAGGCGGGAGCTCGGTGGTTCACATCCCGGTCGAGTCATACCTAAGATTTAAAAATTGACAATCTAGTAGCTGCCCTGCCAGACGCCTGGCACTATAGGGAACAGTACTAGGACTGGTTGGCCCGGTGTGACTGGGTGGGACTGAGGCCCGTGTTGCGTCTAAGCAACACCGTCCTGATATGCACATAGTTTGCGGCTGGACGTTAAGCAGCAAATACCACCTCCCCCCATTTCCTCTCGGACATACAGTAAGGTGGAGTAACTAGCCTGCGTTCTGAAAAGCGTCTATTTAACCCCGCATAAAGGGATGAAGAAACTGCAAGAACAATTATCATTAACTGCTTTCCTTTAATCTGGCCGACATCTGACCAGCTATGCTGACTGTTCTCACTGCAGCCCTAACTTAGTTTACCGAATGGCAGAAGCGACAGGTGTGGAAGTCAGAGGAAAACACAACGACTTCGTGAAGCAGGGCTACTATGGTGATCACACCGGTGCCAGCTGTTTCTCACCAGTTATTAACATCATGAGGGACTCCAGATGGGGGCGAAATCAGGTACGTAACACAATGTCGCAGTATGTCGTGCCTCATCTTCTCCAGAAATGTATACTTCATCTGATCTCGTCTCATCTGGTCTCATCTCATCATCTCAGTCCGGTGACCTAGAAGGTCATTCATGGAAGGAGCAATGGGGACGCAGCTTCTGACAATCTCTGCCATCCTTGTCGCTTCTGCTATTCTTAGCGGATCTGGGATGCCATGTGTCCATTCCTTGAAGTTTTCAAACCACCTTTTCCTTCCCCTTTCTCTCCTCCTTCCGCCCTCTAGAGTGCCTTGTAAGAAGGTCTTGGCAGGTGTATTATGTCGTCACTGACATGTGGTGTGTGGTCGATCCATTCCACAACTTAATTTCCGAAAAAAAAACAATGTCGCTATATGAGCATAGGAGTCATTATATATAATAAGGCTAGTCTTTACCACGAAACTAAGACATTGATCTATGTGGTTTCTATATCTATATCTATATCTATATCTATATCTATATCTATATCTATATCTATATCTACATCTATTTCTATATCTGCATTTATATCTATAGCTATAGCTAGTTATGTCCATTTCATATCCATACCTACATCTCCATATAGACGCCTATATTAGCTCCTAAACAAAGCCCCACCCTCTTTATATGTACCTACAACTATACGCCCTCAGATTCTAGCAGAATATATTATTAAACTCTGACTGTATCTATAGTACTCAACAACATATTTTATACCCACAAATATAGATCTCATTCTACACCAAATCAGACCACGTCGAAAGCCGTAACTGTTTTCAACACATTATTTATGACTTACACAAATTTGTCTCTGTTTCTAAATCAGAATCCTTGCACATTACGGGTGCAATTCCGCCTTTTCTTCCTGCAAATTGTTTTACAAGACTGTTCGTTGCCGTACACAAGAGGGTGTTATGGTTACAACTTGTGACCCCTGCCCGGTTCTGTATTTCCCAGGAAACGTATGGAGAAGATCCCTGCCTGAGCGGGGTCATGGCTGCTAGTTACATCCGGGGACTGCAAGGCAACCACCCCCGTTACGTCAGGGCCAGTGGAGGCTGCAAGCACTTCGATGTACACGGAGGGCCTGAAGACATTCCGGTGTCAAGGTTCAGCTTCAACGCCATTGTGAGTGGCTTTTGGTCGAGTATTCAAGGCTACTGAAAGCCAGATCTTGCAAAATTATTTTCAAGAATAAAATCTTAAAATTTATTGCGTGCTGGGCGTGGACTATAGGACCGCAATTAGAAATACATAGCATGTCGTACGTTATTTCTCTTAAGACAGTTCGCTAGAGAGACGGCACATTTGCATGGACTATATAGATGTTGTCATGACGGAATAGAAACTTCAATAATAGATAAAGATCACACCTTGCTGTGTCCTCAGGTGTCCGATACAGACTGGCGAATGACCTTTTTACCTGCCTTCAGGACATGTGTCGAGGCCGGAACGTACAGCGTCATGTGTAGCTATAACCGGTAAGCTTAACTTGCAATGTTTACATATACAGTAGCTACAACAGGTAAGCACAGCTGAAAGTGTTTATAAATACCGTACAGCTACAACAGGCAAGATTATCTGACAGTGTTTACAAATACAGTGGTTACAACATGTAAGAGGAGCTGACAGTGTTTATAAATACAGTAGTTACGACAGCTAAGTCGAGATGACAATTTTCATAAATACAGTAACAGCAACAGGTACGAGCAGCTGACAGTAGCTACATATTAGCTACATTTAAGTAGCTACTCAGTAGCTACATTTAAGCGCCTTATATCTGCGATGGCAATTCATGCCTAAATGCTACCTGGTCTTGAGCAGATGGTCAGTCCAATAGATTGCGGGCTTAACATAACTGTACACATGTACATGAAGCTGTGAAGAAATCCCAATACATATCTATAGCGAGTACGGTACCATATGCTAAACAGTCAGAAACCAATAGAAGCTAGAGGATGACTGAAGTTGCTCGAAATGTAGGTCGATCCATTAAGCCAAAACCAGACGTCCAGAAAAATAGCGAAAGCATTTAAAACGTTTTTTTTTTTCATCGCTGTGTTCCGGAGTGTGCGTGCAGACATCCGTGTTGTCCCCTACAGTGAGTAATCATGGTGCTAAAATAAGGCATTTTTTAAAGGATCAACGGTGTGCCAGCTTGCGCCAACTCGGAGCTGCTGACGGACATCTTGAGGAACGAGTGGAAGTTCACTGGCTACGTCGTCAGTGACGAGGGTGCCATCGAGAACATCATCAGCGAACACCACTACTACAACGACAGCGTGCAGACTGTGGCGGGCTGCGTCAACGCTGGCGTCAACCTGGAGCTGTCTGGCAATCTGGAAAACCCTGTCTTCTTCTCACTGGGTGAGTCATGAATCTGTCTGTCTGCCTGTCTGTATGCCGGCAGGCCTCCCTCTCTGTCTGTCTGTCTGCCTGCCTGCGTGTGTCTATCTGTGTGTCTGCCTGCCTGCGTCTGTCTGTCTGTCTGTCTGCCTGCCTGCGTGTATCTGCCTGCCTGCCTGCCTGTCGGTCTGTCTGCCTGCCTGCCTGCCTGCGTCTGTCTGTCTGTCTGTCTGTCTGTCTGTCTGTCTGTCTGTCTGTCTGTCTGTCTGTCTGTCTGTCTGTCCGTCCGTCCGTATGCCTGCCTGCCTGCCTGCCTGCGTCCGTCTGTCTGTCCGTCTGTCTGTCCGTCTGTCTGTCCGTCTGTCTTTCCGTCCGTATGCCTGCCTGCCTGCCTGCGTGTGTCTGTCTGTCTGTCTGCCTGCCTGCCTGCCTGCCTGCCTGCGTCTGTCTGTCTGTCCGTCTGTCTGTCTGTCTGTCTGTCTGTGACTTCATCAACAGTACTTCAAGACTTCGGTAAAATCATTAACTCGAACATTTTCCCATTTCTATTGTCTACTGTTACAGTGCAAGCCGTACAGCAAGGTCTAGTGACCGAGCAGAAAGCACGAGAAATGGTGGCTCCATTATTTTACACGCGAATGAGGCTCGGAGAGTTTGACCCACCGGAAATGAACCCCTACAGTTCTCTGAGTTTAGCGGATGTTGCAACTGTAGAACACAGCGCCTTGGCAGTGGAGGCTGCTCTAAAATCGTTTGTCTTGCTGAAAAACAATGGTGTTCTACCTTTTTCTTCACTCAGCTTTGATACCATTGCAGTAAGTCGATTTTGACAAAGTAGACCTGGGTTTTTCTTCTAGCATGTTCCTGGCGAGAATCCATTTTTAAATACAAAGCAGTATGTTTCTGTTTTGTTTTTATTGTTTGTTTTTCTTCTTCGTTTCTTGTCTTTTCAAAAATATAATATTGTGGCCATGTCACTGACTCAGAGGCACGCAGTTTATGAAGCATTACGTGTAGAGAAAGCTAAAATGGTTCACCGTAATACAAAACCCTCGACGTGAGTAGTTTGAAAACCCAATCTGGAAATGGGAGAGAGCTGTAGCACACAATGCCGAGAAATACAATTACTATTTCCCAAATGTAGGTGGCAAAGCCAGTGGGTAATAGTTCCACATTATTCCACTGACACTTGCAGGTAGTAGGTCCTATGGCCAACGCCACCACAGACCTGATGGGAGACTACTCTCCCTTCCCCCCACCGGGCAGCATCGTGACGGTACTGCAAGGGTTGAGCCAGTTCACGGGCCACGTGCAGTTCGCCTCCGGCTGTAACAACCCCGCCTGCCAGATTTACGACCGCGATAGCCTGTTGAAGGCCATCAGCAACACAAACATCACCTTTGTAGTGCTGGGCACAGGTTCGATTCTCAGATTCGCTTAAAGAAATTGGCTGCATTCTTCTCTTCAGTGTGTTATTGTCGATAGTGTTAGTGTCGTCAGTGTTATTGTGTGGCTTAGCGAATGAAAGTGGCAGCAGTAAGTGTATGCGGTGTCTTGTTTGACAACATGGTGACTGATTTGAAACATCCAACCGAAACTGTGTGATCTGTTCCCAGTCCCAACTTTTGTAACAGTTTTTAAAAAAATGATAATGCAGATGGTAACTATGGTGATGGTTTCGCGCAGGTCAGACAGTAGAAGCGGAAGGCAGAGATCGGCCTGATTTGGAGTTACCCGGACAACAGAGGGCGCTGTTGACCGATGTCATCAATAACAGTAAGCTTTGTTTTGTGCAGCCTAGGTACCTCTGTGAACTCTGATAGTCAAGCTCGTTTTCACATCCACATTTTATTTAGCAAATTAGTTTTCTCAGTCGTGTACATCATGATTATCTAAGAACATCGATTCAATTTTCGGTAAATTAAAACTGGCCATCTATCCTCTTCTAGCCTAATTCCTTATTCTTTTCTTAAAGTTTGTCTCTCTGTCTGTGTATTATTTTGTCTGTTTCAGTCTGTCTTTCTATCCTAGGATCTCCGTATGTCTCTGTCAATGTGTCTGCCAAATAATACATCCCTCGGTAGATTTCTCTAGTTATTCTCATTATTTCATAGCGTCGTCACCCTTTGGTGTAGAAACCATTGACCTGATGCAGTAAAGGTTTTGGTGACGATTGCTCAATTAATCTACTTTTACGAGATCGCCATAAATGTTTGTTCAGTAATTTTGGAGAAGTCGAGTCCAGTAAGTTAAGGTACGGCCCATCACGTCACACTCTGATGTTTCACAGCCCCAGCGACAACGCCCATCATTCTGATCTTGATGAACGCCGGTCCTGTCAACATCTCCTTCGCTGACAGCGATCCCCGTGTGTCCGCCATCTTGGAATGTTTCCTGCCGGCCCAGGCCACCGGAACTGCCGTGTGGCGCGCTCTGCTCAACGCTGGTGATGGCGCTGTGCCTGCAGGCAGACTGCCTTACACCTGGCCTCTCTTGGCATCTCAGGTGAGTTATCGGACAAGTTTTAAGCAGTGGATTTGGTGGTGGTGGTTGTTTGTGACAACTATGACAATAACTGCTACGACGATAACGATGATAATTTCACTTCAGGTGCCTGACATGGTGAACTACTCTATGGAAGGGAGGACTTACAGATATTTCAAGGGCGACCCGCTGTATCCATTTGGCTACGGTCTGTCCTATTCGAAATTCCTGTACTCAGACCTGAGGGTGCCGACCTCCATCAAAGCCGGCACGTCGCTTGTTGGTCAGGTCAAGGTCAGCAACGTGGGTCAGCTCGATGCCGACGAGGTGGGTGGTGTTACATGCTCTCCCCCTGCATTAAACGTCATTTCTCATAAAAGCCTGTCTCACACTGTCGTAGATTCCCTAACTGTATGCTAGTTAAGCAGCTCCCAGACAATGATTTGGTGACTGCTCGTTTTCAGGTCGTTCAAGTCTATATAAACTGGTTGAACCCGGAACTCCCTGTCCCCAACCTGCAGCTGGTTTTCTTCAATCGCTTCGCTCTGGCAGCGGGTCAGCGTGATCTGGTGGTGGAGTTTGAGATCGAGGCTAAGCAGATGGCGGTGTGGATGAACAATACATGGGTGGTTCCTGCCGGTGAGCGTGACATACTGTTTTTCTTACTCCCTCGGGAACGAGAGATCCAGAGTTCTACGACAAAGCGTATCGACTACAGCTGACCCTTTTGGGCCGGAAGATTGCACGATCAAATTTTCAATGAATTGAACTAATTCAACACAAATTACTGCAACATTCCGAAAACGTTTTCCAGGATATGCATAAAAAGAAAGCTACGTTCTGATCGTTCTGATGTCTTTATAGGATGTTTGGGTTCACTCTAAAACAATACAGACAGAAGGTTATTTAAACGTTTTACTGGTAAATTAAAAATCGAAAGCCGATGTTGATTTGAAACTTTGACGTCTTGAAGGAATCCAGTTGAATCCATATTGTGATTGTTTGCAGGAACTTTTGCCCTGTATGCAGGTGGACAACAACCATTGCAGTCAAGAACAGTTCCTAGCAACGTCTTAATTGAATATTTTGAAATTGTCGGATCCAAGCGCCTTGGCCGATTTTAAAACTAGGATTGGGTTCACAACATATATATTTGATATCGGAAGTAAACACATTCCAGCCCCAATTTATAAGACGGAATTCTTGCATCAAGCCTCACACCAGATTCAGTATACCATTAAGAGACTCGCTGCTGTCAGCGTGTAGTCATCGTTTAAACGCTAGTTAATTTACTTAATACAACATCTTTGTTTTGTATGTAACACGATATTTGTAATCAATATTTTCAAAGTAAAGATGAACAGAGGAGTGATAAAGTTGTCGTGAAATATAGTAGTGGCTTGTTATTTTTATTGTATGACATTCATTATGCATAGCAAAAAGCTATTTCTTGTATCTTCTATAAAACCACTTGCAAAAATCAATGCTAAATATCGAAAAGATCTTTATTCATCCTTTGGTAACTGCTCGTCTTCCCATTTTCTTTCGCTGTCTGTCCCCACTACATCGCGTTCAGTTTTAGTCTCTCCATCCTTTCCTATTTTACGCTCTCTTTCTCTTTCCAGTTTTGAAATCTCGCATGAAAGAAAACACGCTATGACTCCCATAGTTCAACGGTGGACAGACAATTCAATAACTATAACTCTTGGCATGAAATCAAACAAAAGAATATTTTTTAAAATATTCACACGATTCACAAAAATGAAGTCAAAGGAAACAACGTGTCTTTTCGATCAAGCGTTCAGGCGTCTGAAGTTGTACATACGCATGCATGCTACATTCTTGTCTTATCTTTTTAACTTGCAGCAGGTTTAGGTAGGTAAGAATTCAAGGAAACAACTCCTTATTGCACGTGCACAGTTTCTTCTCTGCAACATTCCTTTCGCTGCTGTCGAGGGATAGTTAATCATGATGGTGTTAACGCTTGGTTTGACTGCGTGCCTGTGTACTGTAAACGCATACCCGAGAACGGACATATGCTGACACATAAAGCGGCAGTTACACGGCTACCCCGTTTCGCGAGTGTGTCCCCCAGCTGGGAGGAGCGCGTGAAAGACTTCGTCAGTCGTCTGACGATGGACGAGATACATCAGCAGATGGGCAGAGCCGGAGCAGGTGACAGGTAAGTTCTCCTACTACACTCTCGCTCACGCTGTCTCACTTTATTTTCTTCCGCTCGCTTCGCCTTCTTCCAGCAGCCCCACACGCAGTGCAACAAACTCCTTTTGTCCTGTCTAATTTTTTCCTCTTCCAGGAAATATCACGTTATTCTTAACGAGACTCGACGCTCACTCAGGGCAGGATTTAAAAAGATGCTTCAAATATTTAAGAATCACCATCAAGCTTGAAGGAAAAACCTAATACCGAATGTTAAATCAGTCTAAGAAGAACAAGACGGGAATCTCTTTTTTCACCCCCACCTTCCAACCACTCAGAAGAAGCTGGGGAAAATCACAGAACGAAAACGCTCGCCCTTCTTCCATAATGTTATATCTCGCTTAATTTTCCTCATATGATGGTTGTAGTATTTTAACTTGCACGCTTAGCCACCCCATGGCCTACAAGCGCTGTGACACTATAAATAAATGATTTGAATATGCATGAAGGTTTGGCACACTTAGCCACCCCATGGCCTACAAGTGCTGTGACACTATAAATAAATGATTTGAATATGCATAAAGGTTTGATGTGTCCTTGAAAGAATGTTATCTTAAGGTCCTCAGTGCAGCAGGTTGAACGCAGAGGGTCTTGGTATGGTATCGGAGCGTTTCAACACTTCTGCAGTTATTTATGTATTTCTCTCTGCTGACTTGGTTGTTTTAGGCAGTACAGTGAACCAGATTTTGGCCAGTCTTCGTGTGCAGGGTGAAAGTGGTGACGCCATGGGTCAGTTTGCAGGCTACAGGTGGCTTGTCTCCCCTTCACACAGAGTCCCATACCTTGAACTGTCTGAGTGCCCCACTTGGGCTTCTGAAGATTTACACAAAACATAAAGAGTATTCCTACAAATTAACTTTACAGTGAAGAAACAATCGAGGCACAGAAAAACTATAATTAGTTTTGCTCGAAAAGGTGCAGACAAGGTCTTTAATAAGTGACTCTGACCGCTATGATTTTTTTTAAAGTTCCCTAAAGCACGCTAGAAATCAGGCTTATGGACTGCTTCGAACAACTAATCTGCTTCAAAAACGGAGCATCCTCACATAATGAAAAACCTCGGTGATGCTGTTCCAGCTTTTGTGATAAAAGAATAAGAGCATTTGAAATGCACATGGTTGAAATAAAATAATGAGCGGAGAAAACAAAGGGAGAATCTTCAATATGAGTGAGTATTTGAAGTCTTCACTAAATTAATTTGCGCGCTATTTGGATAATGTGCATTTTACATCAAAAGAAACCTCACATTCAGTGTAATTTCTAGTCTGGTGTCGGTCTCTTCATTTTTTCAGTTTCCGTTCTCTAGCGCTTCCGCTTCCGCTCCCCGGGCGGGAGATTGATCGGTGGTTCGCGGTAGCAACAGCCCAGGTATCGCCCCTCAGACACTCTGTGTTCCACACGTACGGGCCGATACCCAGCCGGGAAATGGCGGGCGCCGGTCCACCTGAACACATGCGGTGCATCCAAAATTGCACTTCTGTTAGACTTCACTTGTTGTTCATTCAGTATCTTAAAGGTAGGCATTTCACTTACAATTATTTCTTTATCGTAAATTCGCTATAGCTACCAACCGGTTTATCCCATTTTCATGTATGTTATAAAGATTTTAATTGTCCAATCTGCTGCACTAAAAATTTCGATAACAGTGTTTCAGTGACAAATGGTAACGCCTATGCACATTTGAATCAGTTAAATTTAGAAGCATAACCAGGTTTTCCGATAGTGGGACGCCTCAAGCCTGGACCTGCCAGTTACAATATACACAGGGGAAAGCAAACTGTAGAAATGTTTGTATTGGAAAAAACATTTCGGATGTATCCTTCGGTGTGACCCATTTTGTTTCCTTTTCAGATTTATCTTTTTTGGTGAACGGTGCTAGGCATCCACACAGCTTCTTTAGATTTGCCTTTAGATTTACCTTGACGTGTAACTTTATTTGTAATATATATATATATATATAGATATAAAGAATCTGCAAACGAAAGATGGGACAGAAATGTGGAAGTATTGAGGTTCATGCATGCACGGTGATCGGGGGGAGGGGGAAGGGAGAGGGGAGAATAAGGGAATGGAGGAAAATAAAAAGAGAGGGGTAGCGCGAGCAATAGAGGACAAGGGAGATCGTAAGAAAACGGGGTGGAAATATAACTTACCTATGTCACCTGTACCGCCTCTGGCCATCTGCACCTGCATCTCCTCCAGCGTCAGACGACTGACGAGGTCTTTCACGCGCTCCTCCCAGCTGAGGGACACAGTGCGAAACGGGAAGTCGTGTAACTGTCGC
>SMGT01009892.1:15193-49576 GCA_004794575.1 Lanistes nyassanus | reverse complement strand
CGTCAGTCGGAACATTTGCTTCTCACTACGAACTGCGTCAGCGTGTCAACTATCATACCGTGTTCGAACTACCTCTGCGGATCATTTCCTGATGTGAACATTCTCCCTTTTTTTTGGATTAACTGTTCTGTTCCGGGTTTTGGATAACACATTTTCCGCAAGTAGCCTGTTATGATAGCACATTGACTCATATGAATTTAATTGTATGCTAGTTGTGTTACTCAGTGTTCAGACAATTGTTTCGTGTCTCAAACTGTTGCTATCACGCTCACACACACACACGCACACGCACTGTTACGTATTTGTTCAGTTGCACCATTCTTTCCTCTACTTTCATTATTAATGTTCATAGTTCAATAAATGTGTAAAGTTATCTGGCCGTGTACCTTTTGGTTGAAAAGGTGAGGGTCTGCACTAGGCGTATGTTTCTCGTGTTTCCTTCCCTAGAATTCTAGCACACCCCACAAAACGTTACACTTATCCCAAGTTGAGTTCGCTCATACACCCCACCCCTGGTGTGGTTGTACACGGCCCCCGTCTCTCTCGATCCCTCCTCTGTCTGACGGCTTAAAAACGGCTGACGATAAAATAAGCGAACGTACTGTCTTCTGTAACAGAACATCAGCAACGCAATTCCACAGCCAAGGGCAGCAACCACAGCTAAAGCACCGACAACGCCGATTACAATATCGTCTGTTTTCTTGTCTTCTGCATGAAAAAAAAATAAGTTCAGTAAATCAGTACGTTGAAATAAGAGCACTGTAATAAGTATGCTAAAAAAGTGAACTAAATAGGTACACTTAAATTGTAGACTAAATACACCGCAATGAGTACACTGAAATAAGTACATTTTAAAAGTACACAAAGTTACCTGAAATATGTACACTGAAATCAGTGCATTTAAATAAGTACACTGAAATAAGTACAGTAAATAGACCGGAATAAGTGGACTGAAATCAGTGCATTTAAATAAGTACACTGGAATAAGTACACTGAAATAAGTACACTGAAATAAGTACACTTAAGAGCAATAACATTAGTACATTGAAATAACAGAACTGACTGGCTGGAGATTCGTAAGTCTTTCGTAACAAGTCAGGCAAATTATCGATTCCATAACACTCTATCCCTTCTGGGATATTTACAAAAGTCAGCTTCGCGATCTGAGCTGGGGACTTCGTTCTTTTTGGACGATTCAGTAGATTAGAAGACGGCGAACTGGCTGACAACTCTTAATATTAGCTTCTATTTGCTGGTGACTGTCACCCGTCACCATGCCTGGCGGTAAACACCCTCAGGTGCGAAAGCTATCTACTGCGCAATTACGTCCTCAGGTGTATAAACACCAGCATATGGGGTCCTGAGACTCCGTACACAGACACACAGAGAGCCAAGGGCGAAGGTCAGCGCGACCCGTTTCTGCAGGCCTGGAGAACAGAGCTGAAGGACAGAAGGGGCGAGAGACAATGGATTCCAGCAAAGTGGACCACCGTCCGCTGGTTCCAACCTACAGACTTCATTTTCAGATATCTTGTACAGCGCAAGATCCTGTTGATAGTCACAGTTATCTGAGCTAATGGCGGCCATGCCATCGGGTCTGCTAGTTCACGGAATAAAAGTTTTCCTGATGTGAAAACACATATGAAGCCTCGTCGTGTACCTTGTCGCTGTCATGTCTGTGACGCGTAATTAATAATTGAAGGGGGGGGGGAGGGTGTATGGCGTTGTGGTCGTGTTGTCGTCACGCTGGTATAATCATATACAAACAGAAGCAAGTTTTTGTTTCCTCAAAATCCTGTCCCAGAATGGCACCTACATTTCCCAGGGTCAAAACAAACCACCTTCCCACCTGTTTCAACTGTGTGGAGGTGAAAAGTGGAAGTGGCCGGAAGTAGCGTCTGCGTAAAGGTCAAATTGTTGAAGGGAAACAAAGTGGATTGTGTCAATGGGGTAAGGGCTCCTGGTGTGATACCTGGCATAGTTGTGGCAGTGGTTTTTGGTGTGTTGTCTGGCACAGCTGTCTGACACGTGGATTGTTTTTTTGCATCACGGCAGCTAATGGAGACGCAATCTTCTGAAAAGGCGATATTTAATAACTCACTTCAGAAGCAGCTACAGAAACATTTTGACATTATAATGTTCTGGAAGTAAAGCTAAGTGTTTTAGTGCTTCATAAAATGTTACTTTTATACAGAAAGCTGGTATAACAGGGCGACCTGCAGAAATACCATTCATTTAGTGTTATTTTTTTTTATCTGAACAATACTATTAGAGGGCAAACAACGTTAAGACGAATATATCCTCAAATGAATATGCGTCATGTATGATTTTATATCATCAACAATTATTTATCTTTGGAAATCTTGTTTAAAAATGATGTTACAATCCTGTTAAGACGGAAGTATGGGGGTGTGGAAGAACCTCACCAAATAAAATCCACAGCCTGGTAATGTTTGTGACGTTGGCAAGGCAGAATCTGATCTCTAGCTCTCCTTTATGTTGAGGATACCGACGATAAAAACTGTCCATCGCTGTCCACTTTACTCGGACTTTCTTATCTTCGGTCACGACTCTGTAATCAACGTGGTTGACATCGGACTTGTCCACAAAGATTGACTCCATGTCGCTTTCTTCGTCGGACGGTCTGATGGTACACACGCTGTTACACGTGGTAGTATTACTTGATGGCCGTAAAGACAGGCCTGTCATTTTCTGACATTCCTCGTTCTGACAGGGGTCGATCGTGTCTGCGAGAGGTAACAAGATTCTAAATTTATATATTTGTGTACGCATCCATCCATCCATCCATCCATCCATCCATCCATCCATCCATCCATCCATCCATCCATCCATCCATCCATCCATCCATCCATCCATCCAACATAATACGTAAATGAGTGTTTATGTATAGGTCTACGTCAACGTATGTGTGTTGCACTGTGTTAAGCGATTGTTTACGTTGTGATGTTATTTTTGACAAACTGCTGCACGTTAGTGTCATAGGGCACACCGCTTATTACACATGCTAGTTGGCGAAGAAATTTTGAATGAACGGTATAGAACAGGTTTCAGAGCTCGTCTTACCACACACACCCACCTAGAGACACATACACACACACACACACACTCTCTCTCTCTCTCCCTCACACACACACACACACGAAATCAATCCTGTAGCTGCATATCACTTCTAGCACGATTTAGTTTTGCATGTTTAAGACAAAGCAACTTTTTCGCCGTCTCAATTTGTTCGTGTCGAATAGTGACGTAATAATACGATCATCTTCATTCTGTGTCAATAATTCTTTTGTTGACCTGAACTGTTTTGACCCTTCGGGGTCATTAGAGTTATGCAAAACTGCGAACAGTATGTATTATGCTGGTATCTAAACTGTTCTATAACAATGGTGTGATTTCGCTTTCCTTGTCAGTTAAAAAACACAAACATCATCTTAGACTAAGGAAAGATGATAATGGTATAATGAAATCAAAATTCTTTTTTCCCCTATGCAGTGCGCTAATAAAAGAAATATCACTAAGTGTGCTGTTACTTTTAAAAGTTACTTTAAAGCAGTTTATTGTCTTTCTTAAATGTTGTTGATTCACAAAATAAACCCTCACATTTTTAAAATAGACGTCAGTCTGGTAATTTTTTAAAAATAGTTCCAATTTTTAGGGGGTGGGGGTGCGGCTTCTAATACATACACCCCAATGTGTGTTTGTTTGTTGTATAAATCCGTAGGCCTCAACCGATCCACACCAAATTCGGTACGCGGGTACCTTTTCACCCACAAATGGTCAGAGGCTTATTTCTACCCTGTACCTAGGCTTAAACAAAAATGAAATAATAAATATGACGACGCCCTTAACAAGTCATGTACACAGCGATCAGCGTGCAAAGGCAGCTCATGGAGTCTTTTCTCTTTCGTACAAAGAGTACTTTCCCTTGCCTCGCTTGACAACGGGGAGACGGCAGGCAAGGGTAGGAGTGAGGGAAGGGGTAGGGGCTGGGGGTGGCGGTGTAGAAAAGGGGTACGGCTAGGGGTTACAGAAGCGGTAGGGGTGGGCGGGGTAAGAAAACCCGGGCAGCGCCGGGTCCCCTCGCTAGTTCGCTATGAAGGCTGACATCTTTACAGAGCACTACTCATCATTTTTAACACAAATGTAGATGGCACAAAAAGTTGAACGAAAGTCACCCGCTTTCCAAACATTGCAATGTTTTGTACCGGAACAGCGTCTGTGCAAAGCGTCCATTTCACTAGAGTTGAGCCTTGGACGACAATTGTGAGATTTCTTGTCTTCACAGACAGAAGAGCCATTGATATAGGTTTCCTCTCTTACACAGTCTTCTTTGCAGTTACCACTTGGATCATAGTAACCAGCTAGAAATTGAATCTGTTGTTCATCTGTACATGTAACTGTCGTGGATTGAGACGCACACTTGAGTTTGTTTTCTGCTGACAGAATCGAAAGCGGAGTGTGTATAAAAATATGCGCACAAAGTCTTTTGTTTCCTGTAAATAAGTATTCGTCTTGAAGTAATTCTCTTAACAAAGAGGCTAGAGGCTATATGAAGAAGTTAATTGTTTTATATTGCGCTGGTAGAAAGCAATTTAAGTGACTTAAGAACTGCAACAGCTGCAGCAGATGTTTATATCGTTTAGAAGAAAGGGTTGGGATTTTAAAAAAATCAATCATGAATTATATAACGGACTATTCTAACCTAATTGAATATATCAATAGCGGATAAAAGACACGTGAAAGAGCATTTATCTTTCTTAGAATCTAAAATTCTTTTAGACTATTTTTTGGTCCTTTAACCTGTATCATTTTCTTCCGATATGTCTATAACTGGCTGAAGAAAAGTTAAGCAACACAACAATGTCGTACAGGTTACCTTTCTGTCTCCATAAAATAAGAAAAGCTAAACAACACAACGTCATTCAGGTGAACTTACTGTCTCCACAGCACAAGCAGCAACACAAGAGCAGCAGACAGTGTCCCAAGCAGCTCGTCATTGTACGTTAACTCTGACAGACGACTTTTTCCTGACTGGACGCGAGCAAGTGGCAGTGACTAAGAGCGACAAATGGGTTCATGAGTAACTTTCTTCCTGTTACTCGCGGTATTTCTATTAATATACGCACTACGAATAAGTAGTTATTAAGTTATTATGTTGGACCCACTAACATTCCCTTCGAAAAATCTCCTGCTGTATGTTGGTTACGCACATCTCAGTTCCAACTCGACAGCGCGGCGTATGACTCTAATGATGTCTTAAAGTTACTTTTTATCCAGCACCTATCTTTTTCTACAAGGTTGTGATCTCAAATTTGATAATAAACGCTTATCCATGTTATACAAATGAAAATATCTACACTTCTATCTCCTTGCTTGACAGCTTTAAAATTGATACTGGTCCTGCCATGACACTGAAAGTAGAGAGTATGAGGGATGTACGGAGTACAGTAGTGGACAGACAGACAGACGAGACAGACAGACGAGACAGACGAGACAGACGAGACAGACGAGACAGACGAGACAGACGAGACAGACGAGACGAGACGAGACGAGACGAGACGAGACAGACAGGGGACCATTTAACTTTCATTGGTCCTGAAAATGTTTGTTAACCATGTAACCGGGAACTTCATCATCGGATTAATTAAACGTCTGGACGTTGTCGGCTTAAGTCCAAGGCCTTTCTCAAACGCACGAATATGTGTCCTAGTTCGTCGAACTATGCACAAGCATACCCAAATCTAGATTGGGAATAGGACACACAGGTCCGGTTAAGAAATTCCTTGCCTGTAACGTTAAACTCTTAGTAACTGTTGACGTTTTATCCTCTCCAGTCATCGCTTGCATGACATTCTGACTGATTAAATAGCTGCCTGATTGTCTGAAGGATTTTTTCCTTAATAGCCTGACACAGAGCTTTCTTCCCCTGTCCTCGTTTGCACATGGTGTTCATTTAACTAATTCGTTGTAAAATGTTGCCTCGTTGCTAAATAAATGGGGAAAAACGTCCGATACTAACGTCATATACAGCATACAGTGTTCGTATAGTGACACATACACATAAATATCTGTGAAGTATTATAGATTAATATTACTTGTATTTTTTATGAACATTTAACACGTAGGCTACAGGGAGTGATATATTATTTTAAAATGTTGCGAAATGAACTAATTTTATCTTGCTAGTAAAGCTTCCCGTCTAAACAGCGACATCTGTTGGTGGAAATCAGTTTTCGTGACTTTCATTCGTAGACTAAGCAGGAATTAAATCAGAGAGAGAGAGAGAGAGAGATCTGCATGAAGACAAACGCGTTTATCAAACACAGACATAAAATTCCAATTCACCTACCTGAGATTTGAAGCTGTCAAAGATTTATGTTTGTAGAAACCGCCGGCGATACGTGGGGTATAAATCCTCTTCCGATGTAAAGAAACACGCAATGATCGGATTCTGATAAATTCGCCGTGAACCCGGGCTTTTAATTTTTTTCTTCACAATGTCGGGAACCAGTCACTACACGATGACCGTATCTGCGTTGTTAAGTGAGCATCACGCGCGCGCGCACACACACACACACACCCCTCGCACATACAATCACACGCCATCAAACATGCATACACATGTACACAAAAATACGATGCTTTCAATAATTGCTCGCACAATTGCGGCTTCATTTCCTTCCCTTTGAATCAAACCATCTACCAACCTGCCCGAGGCGTGTATATTTCCCTCCCTCTGAATCAAACCATCTACCAACCTGCCTGAGGCGTGTATATTTCGGCAACAAGGTAAAAAATACACAAGTACCAATACACTGAGTAATTCCGCCTTTTTTGATATACTAGTGTGAGATAAGGTTCTAGCCCGCCGTTTTGTCACATTCCGCCGCGTTGGTGCTAGGTGACCAAAACTGTGAATGGAAAATTCTGTAGGCGTTCCACTCAGTACTAGTTATATCTATACATGGATACATAATACTGCGTGCTTTCATCCTTTAAAATAGTTTTTCTACAATAAAACCTCTAAGTATTGTCCTTGCTTTCTAACCCCCTTTTGCATACATCTCATACTTAAAGAGATGAAAACCATCCTCTAGCCAGTGTAAGTAGTCATTTTTTAAGCTACTCTTGGCCCAGTCCGGCAGTCCGGCAGTCCGGCAGTCCATGTCTGTCTGTCTGTCTGTCTGTCTGTCTGTCTGTCTGTCTGTCTGTCTGTCTGTCTGTCTGTCTGTCTGTCTGTCTGTCTGTCTGTCTGTCTGTCTGTCTGTCTGTCTAAGTAATCATAAGAGCGAGGAATGATTTTTGTTTTGCCCGTCCTCATCAAGTGGGCTGCTCAACGTGCTGGTGTGTCAAGTCTTTATATTGTCAGTCTGTACATATGGGCCTTTCTCTCCATTTGTCTTGGGACCTCGGTTCCTCTCTTCGCTTGGAACGATTAACAGGCTTTGTCATTGGAAATTGCCAGCAGTAACTTAACACGAACATCAGGACGAAAAGTCAAATGATCTCAACCACGGTTCAAATGATCTCAGACACGGTTCAAATGATCTCAGCCAAGGGGTCAAGATGACCGCGTCGTGCCGCATGTAAACGCTGGCGCCTTCAATCGAAGTTTTCTTTGTTTTGAAAACCTCTAGAACTTCAAAGGGTGGAAACCGGCCCTTAGGTCGTAATCCTTGTATCCGACCCACACTACAATTGTGTTACATGCCATCCAGAGAAAGAGAGAGTGAGAACGAGACAATGGGGAAGGTAAACAGTACAATCCAGAGAGAGAGAGAGAGTGAGAACGAGAGAATGGGGAAGGTAAACAATACAAAACTGGTTTAAATCCCGTGACTACTATGGAGAGGTTTAGGACTACAGGCATGTTCTGAGTGACAAAGCGGCGGACTCCACGCTTAAAACTGAAGCGCGGAAGTGGACCAAAGTAGGATCTGTGTAGAGATTAGACTGTTTCAGGAAAAAAGAACCGATTTTGTCGCTAGGGCAATGACCGTTCATGTGATACCTGACACAGCAGTGGTATTGGTGCTTGATATATTCTCTGGCACATCTGACCGACATGCGCTGTTTTTTTCATCACAGCAACGAATGGAGATGCGACCTTCTGAAAAAGTGTTATTTATTTATTAGCTACAAAAATAGTTGGCATGGAGTTGTTTTCGAAGTAACACTAACTAGTTAATTGTTCATAAAAGTTCACTTTGCGCGGGCACAACTTCCTGAAAAAATGTGTTATTAAATATTAAATTGTCTAGTGGTTTAGTACTAGTGGAATGGTCAAGACATCTGAAGAAAGCCAAACATTTAGGACCGTCATTCTTTTAATTCTTGCCGTGGGTTTCAGTTTTGTATCTCCTTGGATGTGCAGGAGTGAAAACAAATATTTCATAAAATATTAAAGATATTTGTTTGGAATATAAGTTTAATTGAAAGTCTTTCATTTTTGACTTTTTCATAAGTTATTTTTTTTTACTCTTTGAGAAACCTTTGTAAACAGTATCGAAAATTTCCGTCGTTACCACCACCACCACCACCACCACCACCACCACCACCACCACCACCACCACCACCACCACCACCACCACCACTTAATCTAAAGGATGTTTCATGTAAGAATCGGCGTCCATTTTTCAGAACTAAATCAAAGAAACTGAAGGCAAAGAGACATCATGTGATTTTTGTTAAAAGAAATCCGGTTTAAAAGTGATATTACAGTCTTGTTAAGCAGGGCGGAAAGAACCTCACCAAATAAAATCCACAGCCTGGTACTTTTTGTGACGCTGGTAAGGCGGAATCTGATCTCCAGCTCTCCTTTATGTTGACGATACCGACGATAAAAACTGTCCATCGCTGTCCACTTTACTCGGTTTTTCGTATTTTTGGTCACGACTCTGTAATCAACGTGGTTCACATCGGACTTGTCCACAAAGATTGACTCGATATGAAGGTCGCTTTCTTCGTAGGACGGTCTGATGGTACACACGCTGTTACACGTGGCAGTATTACTTGATGGCCGTAAAGACAGGCCTGTCATGTTCTGATATTCCTCGTTCTGACAGGGGTCGATCGTGACTGCGAGAGGTAACAAGACGGTAATTTGATACATTTGTGTACGAATCCATCCATCCATACGACATACGACTTAAATATATAAATATGTATTTGCCTTTTTCTTGTAATCTTATTGTGGTATGGATACAACTGCCCCACATCAGTGTGTCAAAGAACACCGCTTATTATACAAGCGAGTCACATCTAATGTATGGAAGTTAGACATTCTAGGATGGGGAAAAAAGTACAGAACACACACAAACGCGCCCACGCGTGCATCCACACGCACGCACACACACACACGAACACGCACACGAAATGCATGTCACTTCGAACACGATTTAATTAAGCATACTTTAGACAAAGCAGTATCCACACTGTTCTTATTTGTTTATGTCAAATAGCAATAATAACTATATTAGTTCTATATCATCTTCATTTTATGTCAATAAATCTTTAGTTAAACTGAACTGTTTTGCCCAGTTGGGTTATTACAATAATGCAAAACTGCGAACAGTATGTATTTTGCTGCTCTCTAAACTGTTCTATAAGATTGGTGTGATTTTTAGGTCCTCTTCCATTAAAAAAACACAAACATAATCTGAGAGTAAGGAAAGCTAGTAATGATATATTTAAATCAAAATTATCTTGTCAAATAACCTATTCATCACGACGTGTGTGTTGTCGCTTTTGTAAAAAAAATACTTTAAAATAGATTATCGCATTCCTAAAAATAGTCTTGATTCAAGAAAGATATCCTAACGTTTTGGAAACAGACCTTTTTTTTCTTCAAAAGACATCTTTTTTATAATCTTTTTTAGTTCGTTGGTGTGTCTATCTTAATGGCGAAATCTTCAAAGAGCACTACTCACCCTTTTTAACACAGATGTAGATGACACAAGAAAAGGAACTAAGTTGACCCGCTTGCCAAACTTTGCAGTGTTTTGTACCGAAACAGTGTCTGTGCAAAGTGTTCATTTCACTTGAGTTGAGCCTTGGATGACAATTGTGAGATTCCTTGTCTTCACAGACAGAAGAGCCATTGATATAGGTTTCCTCACTTACACAATCTTCTTTGCAGTTACCACTTGGACTATAGTAACCAGTTAGAAATTGAATCTGTTGTTCATCTCTACATGTAACTGTCGTGGATTGAGACGCACACTTGAGTTGGTTTTCTGCTGACAGAATCGAAAGCGGAGTGTGTAAAAAAATATAAACACAAAGTCTTTTGGATTATGTTTGTTTTCTGTAAAGAAGCGTTCGTCTTGAACTGTTTCTCCTTACGAAGAAGCGATACAAAAAGTTGAGTCTTTCAAACTGCGCTGGTAGGAAGCAATTTCAGTGACAAAGAAGGAAAATATCTTAGACTGATGTCTAAAGCTATCTTTAAAGAGAAAGGCTTTATTCGTTTAAATCGATCATAATTTATATAACTAACTATTGTAATTAACTCAATATGTTATGGGCGATAATATAAATGTTATAAAGTTTTTTTTTTGGTAATCTAACACACTTTTTAATTATTTCCCCTTTTACATGTATCATTTTCTTCCGATATTTCTACCTGTCTGTTTAGAAGAAAAGATAAACAACACAACAATGTCTTACAGGTAAACTTACTGTTTCCACAGCACAAGCAGCAACACAAGACCAGCAGACAGTGTCCCAAGCAGCTCGCCATTGTGCGTTTGACTCTGACAGACGACTTTTTCCTGACTGGACACGAACAAGTGGCGGTGACTAAGACATAACTAGGGACGACAAGTGACTTCATAAATATCTTCCTGTTACTCGCAGTGTTTTTGTATACATACGCAGTACAAATGAGTGGTTATCAAGTTATTATGTTAGACACGCTTACATTTCCATTGAAAAATCTCCTGCCATATGATAATTAAGCTTTAAGGGACACAAATTTCAGTTCCAGCTCTCCATTTAATGATTCTTATGATAGTTAGCACTTATCCGTCACATAGAAATGATCTTAAATTTGATCAATAGTTATGCAGATACATACAGAAGCATCTACACGCCCATCCACCTTGCGTGACGGCTGTAAAATCGACCGACGGACGGACAGACAAAGACAAACTGACAGACAGGCTGACGGACCGACCTACAGGCAGGCAGGCTTACGTCCGAACCTCTTATCAAAAAAAAAAAAAACACATGAGGGCCAGGATTTTTAAATACAAAAACACACTCTTTTAAGTTTTTGAAAAACACAAGGATTCTTTAAGATCCCCGGATCCATTTGCAGCAAAGAAAAAAGAAAACCATTGTGCAGTTTTCAAATTCAGAATTGGAGATGCTTTTCCAAAACAAGAAAGTGTGAAGGGAGCTTCGAGTTTTAGTTGAGTGTCTGGCTTAACCCGCTGTACCCAAACAGTTCACTGTGTAAAAGGAAAGAGAAAAGCCAGAGATAACATAAACCTAGAATTTAAGTGGATCGTCTTCCTGGTCTGTGCCGCGCGATGGTAAACCTGACAGGAAAAGCTGGGCGGGAGCGACTGATACTGATAGCATTCCCTGAAAATCACATGTACAGATTTGGGCATCCTTCATTTCTCTGTTGTCCTTATATGGCGAACATCTGATAAGTCTGTTAAACGATGGTCTGACGTGAGTGTGGGATGGTCGTGCAAACAGAGCTGACATTTTTGTAAATGAGACAAAGCGTCCCTGCCCCTAATCTCAAACCGAAAAAGTTATTGAAAGTTACCATGAGTATCGAACCTCTAAAATTTAATCGTGAAACGCTAGCTCCTTAACCACGGCTTTGGCTTTGGTTGGTTCACTGTAGCGATAAGAATCTGCAGTGTGATGGCTCAAAAAAAAAAAAGCTACGACAGGCTTCGAATCTACAACCATTCAATCGCGAAAAACCAGTGTCTTTAACCACTGAGCAATCATCACTAAGGCTTGGTTTCGTTCGTTGTAGCTATACGAAGTTGCATGCATTGTGAGGTCTCACTGTATTTCAGTACGCTTTCTTTGGTTCGCACACATCAGTTTGAACCACTTGAGGATAACCCCAGAATACATGTAGGAAAAAAATATCGCGGGCGCTTGGGTCTTAACAGCGCTCTTGTGACCAGGACAGATAGGCCTCCAAGTAAAGCTCATGCATCCCAGAGCAGATCAGTCCAGAGTATCAAAGAGACTCAAAGTATGTAAGCACAACATCGTGAAAAGCCGAGGAAACCAAGAAACTTTACAGATCTACCTATTATAAACATCATTTAAATTTTACTGACAGAAAATAAAGGCCTGCGGGCCCTTACCTACTGAATCGTAAGGATTGATAGTGAAAAAGCTCCTTTGAAATGTCTTAATTTTGAGATCGCTGTAGTCACATGATCGTGTAAAAGCGCCTTTAAATACACCTGAACTCAAGTGGCGCTGAGAAGAATAATCCTTAATCGGGGGAAAAATTGGGGGTGGGGGATACAAATTAGAAAGAATTCATAAAATGAAATTATATGGAAGTATGTATTTATCGTCTGTAAATAATTTGAGGTGAAGCGAAAAGATGGGTGCTTTTCATAATAAGGCACAATTTAAATCTTAACGGGGGTTTTTTTTTTGAGGGGGGGGGGTGTTGGTGGTGCGTATGGATTCTTCAGACATTGAAGAACGGAGTCGGTAGAGAAGATGAAAATCTCCCGTACACAGGCAATTAGAGCCTACTAATATAATGTGGAAATTACGACGTTGTGCACGTGTTTGATGATGAAATAAAGAATAGCTTTCAGGTTTATAAATAAGCATTATGAACTAACTGTCACACTGGTGTCCTGGTCACCATTAGGATAAAGCTGAGAATTACATTACGCGTCTGTCTGGGAAAATTCGCACACAAAAGTACTTTCTGAATATGCTGAATGTATTGTTTGCGTTGGTAGGAGTTAGACTTCTATTGCTATGTTAAAGTCATCATTTTTGTTCCTCGCTTTTCAGCATATTTTTAAAAATCAGAATTAAGGACAGTGACCATGTGCCAGCCGGCCTGGGTTTAAGGGAAACAATCCAATCTACAGTTCGTAAAAGGTAGGTATCCAGGCTCTGTCCCCTTAGATAAACGTTGCATCCTACTTTTGCTAGTCGCTAGTAGTCAGTCGATGAGACTTTACAAATAATTGCTGATTGCATCATGAAAATCACTTTTAGAGGACTGACTTCGTGCTGCAAATGAATGTACCTTGCTAACAAAGTCTGCTAGATCCAAAGTAGACCAAGTCGAGGCGGGAAAGTTAAGGGTCTCTGTCTCAAACTTTCCTCAAACACTGAGAAGGCCCGCTCTGCTGAGCAAATGCAGTCTCTACCAACACAACCCCATCCAATGTACACAACAACCTAATGTATTTGTGCGCTCTTCAGGCGTCTTCATCCGGCTGCTGCTGTAGAAGTTACTAAAGTCACAAATCAAAACTTCCCAAAGCTCGGGCCAGTTGTTATTACTTGCCACTAACAACCAACCAAGCTGGCAGAACGACAGCTCTTAGCGACATTTGATCAGTCATTGCTGATGTCGTTGGAATAGTAGCATTCTCTCTGTCTCCTTCTTTGTCTCTGCCTGTGACTCCGTGTGTGTGTGCGTGCGTGCGTGGGTATGTGACTGTGTGTGTGTGAGAGAGAGGGGGAGTGGTTGAATAAGTGAGTCTGGGTGTGGGTGTGTAAATGTGCGCGCGCGTGTATGTGTATGAGTGTGGGTGTGTGTATATGTGCGTGTGCGTACTTGCTTGCATGTATATGTGTGGGGACGCTTGAGGGAGTGCATCGATCCACGATGGAGTGTATGTATGTCGACTGTTCCAGCAACAAAATTATTTTTTTCAAAATAAAATGCATTCTTCAATATGTATACCCCAGAAAGCGCGTTATTTAAATATTCAACAATGCCACACATATTTTCACATGCCGTCAATTAGAATGTGAAAAGCTTGCACTTTGGATAAATTGATTCACACCATCTTATTTACTGTTATAGCTTTCTTCTTCTGATTGTGTACTCTCTTCACAGTATCTTATTTACTGTTATAGCTGTCTTCTTCTGATTGTGTACTCTCTTCACAGTATCTTATTTACTGTTATAGCTGTCTTCTTCTGATTGTGTACTCTCTTCACAGTATCTTATTTACTGTTATAGCTTTCTTCTGCTGATTGTATACTCTCTTCACAGTATCTTATTTACTGTTATAGCTGTCTTCTTCTGACTGTTTACTCTCTTCACAATATCTTATTTACTGTTATAGCTTTCTTCTTCTGACTGTTTACTCTCTTCACATTAACCAAAAATGGGAGATCGGATAAAGTTGCAAAACAGCACACCACGACATGCGTAACTCAGATGATTCACGGGTACGTAGAGCTTACACCTTTTTCGGTTCCAACGGTTCTCGTAAAGCCATCGAAAACAAGAGTTCGTGCATAGAAAGTTCTGTGAAATTTTATGGTTGAAATCTACAGTCTGAAAATATCGAAGCGTTCTAAGCGCCCGCCTGCCTGCCCATTTCCGGACCCGTGGGCGAGCAAGGAAGTCAGTGTCTGCCGCTGGGTGCCCCTGTGGGTATCTTGGTGCAGTAGGGTAAACAGAAAGCAGGGGAGTGGGTGAGTGTGAGGCCTTTGGAAGAGAGTTGAGTGGAAGGATGCAGGGTGAGAAAGCGTTAGTGGGTGAATACCCGTGTGAATGAAGCGTTCCTTGTCCTTCGCCTCGTCTACAACGTTGCTACAAGGTTGAATACAACCTTACGTACCTTTCCGTCCACAATCGCTATTTTTTATTTCCGTAATAATCTGCACAGTGTCGCCACTTCGCAACACTTAAGACGTTTGATAACGTTACGCTGACGAACACTCGTCATAACGCATTCACGCCTTCAGAATACGCGCCGCTCATATTGTTGTCAGCTTATGGCAAGGTCTCAGTAGACGTTTATTGGCTGCAAATTAAACTCGGAGAATGTTCACAGCAGTGCTTACCTTTGTCGTCGCATGGAGTCTCAGCTCGTTTGCCGGTAAAGTTTAACGTGAGATATTTAAAGTTAAATCAGTACTCTTTACAGCTCTAGCCTAGTATCATCTCAGTTTTCCAATTTTTGTTTACGAAATTCTTTTCAAACAAAGAACACGATTTTAGACTTCCATCTGCCATGTTTTTCATGCGCATTCAATTACTGTTTTGTTTCCAAAAGCACAGTAGTAATTGATCAAATATTTCTCTTCATTACATTATTTTTTGGACATTTCATGCCTTGTCTTCAACAGCCGATCACCGTTGTTCTTAATAAAATTGAGAACCTTCTGAAAATATTAACTTTACAGATCAGGCTATTGCCAAAAGAAATCAAAAAAAGCATTTACAGCAGTTTGCATATCAATTTCATTATCACCAATAAACAACAAATGAGGACCGAGCGCTTAAATTATCAAATTATCGATACAACAGGAAGTACTTGATCCTCTAAAAGTAACCGTATGCAGACGCATGCGACCAACGGAGCTTACCGTAGCCAAACAAAGAGAGGGTCGAAAGAAAGGGACCTGGCAGATCTTCAAAAAGATCTGCCAACCCTTTCTTTATAACGACGCTAGTCTTCATACAGCTAACCCTCGGTACACAGCGTGTGCATACAGAGGATCCCTAGTAAATGTAATCAGCCCGCTCACTAAGCTAGTACTGACAACTAACTAGGATTCAAGACAAACACAACATAGGACAATTACATGGAATCCTCACAGTGCAAATTATCACCCTTTTTCCAACATCAAATGCTGGAACTTTCCTTCAAACAGAACATTTACATTTAGAATATGTTTAAATTTTAATTCCAATTTATGAAACTCTAAAAACAAAAGTGGTTAAACATATTACAGGATGCGCACAAAATACTTGCAAACCATTCCACATTTGTTCTTGTACACTCGCCACCACCTGTTGAATGCATTTAAACAAAAACCACAGAGTATTGGAATACCATTCAGCAGGTAAAAAATGTCTGTTATTATTCTCAGTTTTCTGTATGTGTACATGTGGGTTTTTTTTTCTCACTTGGGCTTTTGCAGCCACCCAGTGTCCTCGGGGCTGGGTCCCTTTCGAATCGTCCTGCTACTTATTTAAAAACACGTATAACACGTGGGGTGGCGCTCAGGTAACTTGCGCAAGAATCCACTTATATTTCTTTCATTATTGTTTTTTTACTTACCTACCTAACTCGGGATACTGGCCCGTATTAACAAACTATGCACTGAAGCATCCTCCAAACTGATAGCTGCATATTAAGATAGTCTTCGCGAGGAACCACTTTAAGCCGTTCATACAAGCCCTTGCCAAGGCTGATCAGAACAAATCTTGCAGTCTCTCCATTGAGACCGAAATATGAAGATGTCACACCTTTTGTAAGACGTACAGGTGGACGAGGCCAGATTTCTCGCCTATCTTGCAGATTTTGACAAAGCACATCTGAGGAAACAACGTCCAGGGTTTGTTCATCTCAACATCTATTGAAGTATTCATATATAGATGAGCAATATACTTTATAGTGACTATTCCATGACACCATTCATGTATAGATGAGTAATATACTTTATAGTGACTATTCCATGACACTATTCATGTATAGATGAGCAATATACTTTATAGTGACTATTCCATGACACTATTCATGTATAGATGAGTAATATACTTTATAGTGACTATTCCATGACACCATTCATGTATAGATGAGTAATATACTTTATAGTGACTATTTCATGACAGTATTCATGGATGCATGAGGGACCTCAAAGAACGGAAAGAAGCTCACATTCAAACAGTCGCTGAGGCACAGGATAAATATTTTGTTTAAAAAAATAGCTGCATAGCCTATTATAATCACAAAATCCAACTGTATTTTTTTCTTTTTTTTCAGAAATATTGTCGTCTACTCGCCAGTACTCTGCCGGAAGTCCGGACCAGGGAGGAAAACGAATTCCTCAAGGACTATGCCAGAAAATTACGGTGTCAGTAAACTCGCACAACGTTTTCTCAAAATTTGGTATCAGGGTTAATGTTTCCTGGTGTTGTGTAAGAATGGGTTTAAATAGAAAAAATCAGTAAATCTGCCTGTTTTTAATTCAGATCACAAAAACAGCCACTTTTGTGTCAGCGGGTTAATGCGTATGGATGTACTCATAAAAATACGAATGGCTTCAAAAATTACTGCCGTACAGCTGCATAGAGGGAAATGTCATGAGAGCTTGGAAGGCAACACCCAGTGAATAAACAGTATCTTCTAGACGATTCGCATTAAAAGTAATTTTTCGACCTTTTCGTCGTACTACGTCTATGTCTGCATACTGAAACGGACGCGCGCAGTCTTGTCTGTATCACTGTTCACATTTGCATGTTCACTGTACACATTTGTATTTTGCATCAGTCTTCGAATTTTGGCTGGGGGCCACGGACTTGTTCTCAGAGGGCTACTGGATGTGGACAGGAAGTCGAAAGGCACTCAGTTTCACAGACTGGTATGCCGGCGAACCCAACTCCTACTTCGGACCAGGCACGGAGGACTGCCTGATGAGCGAAGCTAGAATGAACTACCAGTGGACTGACGCCCCGTGCAAATGGGAAGCAAATACTGTTTGTGAGATGCGGTATGTTTGTAAGACCAGACCGGAAAATAGTATCCTCCCTCTCTCTTTTTCTCGTGGTTTTCCCTACACGCAGCCTCGTTTATAATAAAAGCAAAAAACCACTGGTAATAGTCTTTCGTAGAGACACTTTATTCTGTCAGGTGGGTATAAAACGTATTGGACAAGTGTTTCGAGATTTAAACTATTAAAGTGAAAGAATGGACTATCCACAGAATAATTACTGAGACTTTTCACACGAACGCCCTTTCTTCATTTCTCAATTACGTCTGTCCTTTATTTGTGTCTGTACAGCCTTAAGAATGACGTCGTGTGACGAAGCAGAGGGTCACGTGAAGCTTAGTGCAGATGATTTATTGGTCAACCTTCATTGCCAGCCATGTTAAGTCTTGCCTTCCAACATCGAGCAGTGTTTTTAAAAAAACTTTAGAAAGTAGTTTTGTTCAAGGTTCATAATAATTTTGAAAAATCAAATCTTAAAAATGCAATTAAAGTATTCTTCTCACATTCCCATTGTTTTCTAATGCCCTTAGAAGCATGGTGAGAGGGTGTCTGTGGAGGTGGATGACTAAGTGAAAGCATTAGGAAAGAATTGATGGACAGCCAGATGGGTGGGCCGCAGGAAATGGTTTCATTATTATTCTATATTTGAATTACCCCGCACTTTACACTGTTGTAGCAGAGCAAACAATTCCTGGGGCCTGAAATTGTAGCAAACCGTCCTCTCAATGGGGGGCTTTAATACGAACCATAGTATCCCAGAAGTGTGTGTAACGAGAACTGGAAACTGCCTTTAGCATACCTTACGCGCATTCAGTACCCACTGCTTCATGATTATCCTTCGAAACATAAACATGAACGGTGATGCTGGACATCAACACAATGAAACATTTAGGACAAGTGGTCAATGCTAAGACCAGCACAGTCGGATAATACCAAACACCATTGTTTTGGACAAACAGCAAAAGATCCGAGCCACTGAATTTTTTTCTCATAAATTGTAGTGACCTACGAGTATAAGCTTCGAGAGAAAGAGGCGGCAAAGATCTGTTTTGAAGTAGCCGTAAACAAGAACAGAGGTGGAGCTAGGGGTAGTGTGGATAATTGGAAGAAAGCGAGGTTAAATACAACTATGTAGACGTTAAAAAAACTTAAGGTTCGGAGTTGCAAGCATTTCTTCACATCGGACTTGTCCACAAAGATTCACTCCATATGAAGGTCGCTTCTTCCGTCGGACAGTCGGATGGTATACAAGAAAAACAGGTGACTGCCGCTTGGAGGAAAAACCTTTCTTAAATTTAAAACAAGGGAACTGGACCAAGCTAAGACATGACAAAGAAAACCACTCCAGAAACACGGAACCTCGGCCAATCGCCGTCTTGACGCACCACCCTCTCAACCTTCCAGTACTTAGGATCCTCCTCTCTAACTGGCACATGCTGTCTAAATCCGAACCCCACCTCTTCAAACAAAACCCCCTCCTAGCATCTCGCAGGGATAAGAACCTGCGAGATCTTCTAGTACATTCTAAACTCAAAGCCACCACCACCCTCCCCCCATCCTGCGGCTCCACCCCATGCAATGTCCCCCGTTGCTACACTTGCCCCTACCTGAACACCAACACAACACTCCACACACCCAACACCACTTTTGGCATCAAGCGCCACTTCACCTGCACTAACAGCAACATCATCTACGCCATCACATGCACCCTCTGTCCCACTTTATTCTACATCGGGGAGACAGAACGCACTCTCAACATCCGGTTCACAGAACATCTAGCTGACACTAAACACCGCAGAAACAAACCAGTTGCACGTCACTTCAGCACACCCTCACACACAGCCAACAACATGAGGGTCTGTGGTATCTGGAGAATGAAGGGCGATTCCATTGACCGTAAGGATATGGCACCCACTGGTCTCAACCTAAAACACTGACCCTCCACCTCCCTCTTTTTCTCTTTACCGCTCCTCCTCTCTCTCTCTTACTTCTTTTCTCTCACCTCCTTCTCTCCCACACTTACACCCCCTTACCCACGATTCTCTCTCCACCCCGCCCCCTCTCCACACCCACCCTTCCCTACCCTTTCCTACCCACTCCCACCTGGAGTTTGGTTGCCCCTCTTTTTAACCCTTCTTACTCACTGTCCCTTAGTCATTTTCCTGCTGTCCAGTCCATGCGCCACATCTACTGAAGCTAAGTCTTCTTCTTCTGTTTTCATTGTTGTCGTTTTTTCGTCGATTTGTTTCGTCCTGATGAAGGGGTAGTGCCCCGAAACATGTAGACTGTCTTCGTCTTTGTCATGTCCTAGCTTGGTCCAGTTCCCTTGTTTTAAATTTAAGTCGGATGGTACACAACCTGTTACACGTGGCAGTATTACTGATGGCCGTAAAGACAGGCCTGTCATGTTCTGACATTCCTCGTTCTGACAGGGGTTGATCGTGTCTGCGAGAGGCAACAAGACGCTAAATTCATACATTTGTGTACGAATCCATCCATCCAAACGACATAGTACTTGAATATAATTATGTGTTTACCTTTTTCTTGTAATCTTATTGTGGTATGGAGACAACTGCCCCAAATAAGTGCGTCAAAGAACACTGCTTATTATACAAGCGAGTCACATCTAATGTATGGAAGTTAGACTTTCTAGGATGGGGACAAAGGTACAGAACACACACAAACGCGCTCGAGCGTGCATCCGCACAAAAACACACACATGCAAACGCATACGCAATGCATTCACTTCGAACACGATTTAATTAAGCAATAGACAAAGCAATATCTACGCTGTTCTAATTTGTCTATGTCAAATAGCAATAATAGCTATATTAGCACTATATCATCTTTATTTAATGTCAATAAATCTTTAGTTAAACTGAACTGTTTTGCCCACTTGGGCTATTACAATAATACAAAACTGCTAACAGTATGTATTTTGGTGATCTCTAAACTTTTCTATAAGATTGGTATGATTTTTATTTCCTTTTCCATTAAAAAAACACAAACATAATCTGAGAGTAAGAAAAAGTAGGAATGATATATTTAAATCAAAATTATCTTTTCAGATAACCTATTCAGCACGACGTGTGTGTTGTCACTTTTGTAATTTACTTTAAAATAAGTTATCGCCTTCCTGAAAATAATATTGATTCAAGAAAGATATCCTAACGTTCTGAAAATAGACCTCTGTATTTTTTTTCAAAAGACATCTCTATATTCTTTATTCAGTTCGTTGGTCTGTCGATCTTAGTGGCAAATCTTTAAAGAGCACTACTCACCCTTTTTAACACAAATGTAGCTTCACAAAAAAGAACTAAATTGACCCGCTTTGCCAAACATTGCAGTGTTTTGTACCGGAACAGTATCTGTGCACAGTGTTCATTTCACTTGAGTTGAGCCTTGGATGACAATTGTGAGATTCCTTGTCTTCACAGACAGAAGAGCCTTTGATATAGCTTTCCTCACTTGGAACACTTGGACCATGGTGAGCAGCTAGAATTTGAATCTGTTGTTCATCTCTACATTTAATTGTCGAGGACTGAGACGCACACTTGAGTTGGTTTTCTGCTGACAGAATGGAAAGCGGAGTGTGTATACAACTACGCGCACAAAGCCTTTTGGATTATATTTGTTTTCTTGAAATAAGTGTTCGTCTTGAACTGTTTCTCTTTACGAAAAAGCGATACAAAAAGTCGAGTCTTTCAAACTGCGCTGGTAGGAAGCAATTTCAGTGACAAAGAACGAAAATATCTTAGACTGATGTCTAAACCTTTAAAAAGGAAAGGCTTTTTTCTTTTAAATCGATCATAATTTATATAACTAACTATTGTAATTAACTCAATATGTTATAGGGGATAATATACATGTGATAAAGTTCTTTTGGTAATCTCAAACACTTTTTAGTTATTTCCCCTTTTACCTGTATCATTTTCTTCCGATATTTCTACCTGTCTGTTTAGAAGAGAAGATAAACAACACAACAATGTCTTACTGTTTCCACAGCACAAGCAGTATGTCACACACCACTCGGCCACCTATCTTACTCTCACCAAGCGACCAAGGGTGCGAGGGCGTGTTCTTTTGCGCACAGCTCCGCACAAACACAAGACAACGAGACGTTGCATTTTTTTCTAAAAGGGACCCGGCCTTTTTATTAAACTACACGCTCGCACTCGCTCTCTGATATTCACGCATTTATTACTCTGGTGGAATTGGCGGCTTCCGACTACTTTCACTATCTCCGCACGTATACACCAACTATTCACTCACGGTTCTCCTTGTTCTCATGTACAGTAACTAAATCAAACAACTAAGCACGTTTTCTTCCCTCACACAAGTTCGAGTCTTTCATCTAACAATCTCCAAAATCAGTTAATCTCCTAACACTCACCGTCCTCTCAACGCACTATTCGCTAAGTTTTTCAGAGGTCATCGCTGTCCTCCTATCTCGAGTAATTTACCACGAAGGATGTTAAAATCTGTCAACGTATTTGTCTACTAGACATTATTTCCGTCACAATCCGCACAGTGTCGCCACTTCGCAACACTTGAGACGTTTGATAACGTTACCCTGATGAACGCTCGTCATAACGCATTCACGCCTTCAGAATACGCGCCGCTCACGTTGTTGTCAGCTTATGGCAAGGTCTCAGTAGACGTTTATTGGCTGCAGTTTACACTCGGAGAATGTTCACAGCAGTGCTTACCTTTGTCGTCGCATGGAGTCTCAGGTCGTTTGCCGGTAAAGTTTAAAGTGAGATATGTTAAAGTTAATTCAGTACTCTTTACAACTCCAGCCTAGTATCAAAAAGCATTTACAGCAGGTCGCATATCAATTTCATTATCACCCCTTTTACAACATCAAACAGAACATTTCCCTTTGAGAATATGTTTAAATTGTAATTCTAATTTATGAAAATCTAAAAACAAAAGTGGTGAAACAAATTGAAGGATGCGAACGAATACTTGCATATCATTCCACATTTGCTCTTGTCCACTCGCCACCACCTGTTGAATGCAATTTAAACAAAAACCACAGAGTATTTGAATACCATTCAGCAGGTGAAAAATGTCTTTTATTATTGTCAGTTTTTGATATTTGTACATGTGGTTTTTTTTTCTCTCTCACTTGGGCTTTTGCAGCCACCCAGTGTCCTCGGGGCTGGGTCCCTTTCGAATCGTCCTGCTACTTATTTAAAAACACGTATAACACGTGGGGTGGCGCTCAGGTAACTTGCGCAAGAATCCACTTATATTTCTTTGATTATCTTTTTTTTTACTTACCTACCTAACTCGGGATACTGGCCCGTATTAACAAACTATGCACTGAAGCATCCTCCAAACTGATAGCTGCATATTAAGATAGTCTTCGCGAGGAGCCACTTTAAGCCGTTCATACAAGCCCTTGCCAAGGCTGATCAGACACAATCTTGCAGTCTCTCCATTGAGACCGAAATATGCAGATGTCACACCTTTTGTAAGACGTACAGGTGGACGAGGCCAGATTTCTCGCCTATCTTGCAGATTTTGGCAAAGCACATCTGAGGAAAGAATGTCCAGGAATTGTTCATCTCAACATCCATCTCTACAGACTTTGTATGGATTATAAAAATGTTTATTGGCTAATGTTTATTTAACTTTGTGTTTGATGTAAACATAAAAGGTGTATTGTATTTGTATTATTGTAAATAAATAATGCTTATTGTATTGGGTGTAATCACTGCAATAACAAAATGTGTATTGACTTTGCCTTATGTTTATTGGCTTTATACTGGGTGTAAATAAGGAATGCTTATTTGCTTTGTATCTTATTGGGAGGAAGTATAGAATGTATGTGGTGTAGATATACAATGTTTATCGACTTTGATTTGTGTGCAAATATACAATGTTTATTAACTTTTCATTGTGTGTAAATATAATATTATTTATACTTTCTGGTACAAACTTTAAAGCAAACCCAGGACGCAAAGTTCATCTATCTCTGAATACTTACCTTTTTACTATTTGACTCAAATTTATTGAGAAAAATACTGGCTAGGCTGACCCTACCTGACCTCCCAAAATATTTTTGTACGCTCCAGAAGTTGAGAACGTAAAAACATATCTCATAAAATGTCTCTTATTTCAGTATTCATATAAAGATGAGTAATATACTTTATACTGACTATTCCATGACAGTATTCATATATAGATGAGGAATATGCTTTATAGTGACTATTCCATGACACTATTCATGTATAGATGAGTAATATACTTTATAGTGAATATTTCATGACAGTTTTCATATATAGATGAGGAATATGCTTTACAGTGACTATTCCATGACACTATTCATGTATAGATGAGTGATATACTTTATAGTGACTATTTCATGACAGTATTCATGAATGCATGAGAGACCTTAACGAAGGGAAAGAAGCTCACATTCAAACAGTCGCTGAGGCACAGGGTAAATGTTTTGTTAAAAAAATAGCTGGATAGCTACAATGTAATAAAAATAATCACAAAATCCAAATGTATTTTTTTCTTCTTTTCAGAAATATTGTCGGGTATTTGCCAGTACTCTGCCGGAAGTCCAGACCAGGGAGGAAAACGAATTCCTAAAGGACTATGCAAGAAAATTACAGTGTCAGTAAACTCGCACAACGTTTTCTCAAAATTTGTATCATTGTTAATGTTTCCAGGTGTTGTGTAAGAATGGGTTTAACGAGACAGAAGCAGTAAATCTGCCTGTTTTTAATTCAGATCACATCAATAGCCACTTTTATATGTAAGTGAGTTTATGCATATGGATCTGCTCATAAAAATACGAATGGCTTCAAAAATTACTGCCGTACAGCTGCATAGAGCAAAACGGCATGGGATTGGGAGCTTGGAAAGCAACACCCAGTGAATAAACAATATCTTCAAGACGATTCGCATTAAAAGTAATTTTTCGACCTTTTTGTCGTACTACGTCTATGTCTGCATACTGAAACGGACGCGCGCAGTCTTGTCTGTATCACTGTTCACTGTTCACATTTGCATTTTGCATCAGTCTCCGAAGTTTGGCTGGGGGCCACGGACTTGTTCTCAGAGGGCTACTGGATGTGGACAGGAAGTCGAAAGGCCCTCAGTTTCACAGACTGGTATGCCGGCGAACCCATAACTCCTACTTCGGACCAGGCACGGAGGACTGCTTGAGGAGCGAATTCATATTGAACTACCAGTGGAATGACGCCCCGTGCAAATGGGAAGCAAAAATTGTTTGTGAGATGCGGTATGTTTGTAAGACCAGACCGGAAAATAGTATCCTCCCTCTCTCTATTTCTCGTGCTTCTCCCTACATGCAGCCTCGTTTATAATAAAAGCAAAAAAACCCACTGGTAATAGTCTTTCGTAGAGACACGTTATTCTGTCAGGTGGGTGTAAAACGTATTGGACAAGTGTTTCGAGATTTAAACTATTAAAAAGAAAGAATGGACTATCCACAGAATAATTACTGAGACTTATCACACGAACGCCCTTTGTTCATTTCTGAATTAGTTCTTTCCTTTATTTGTGTCTGTACAGCCTTAAGAATGACGTCGTGTGACGAAGCAGAGGGTCACGTGAAGCTTAGTGCAGATGATTTATTGGTCAACCTTGATTGCAGGCCATGTTAAGACTTGCCATCCAAAATCGAGCAGCGTTTAAAAAAACTTCAGAAAGTAGTTTTGTTCAAGGTTCATAATAATGTTTTAAAAATAAAATCTGAAAAATGCGATTAAAGCATTCTACCCAGATTCCCATTGCTTTCTAATGCCCTTAGAAGCATGGTGAGAGGGTGTCTGTGGAGGTGGATGACTAAGTGAAAGCATTAGGAAAGAATTGATGGAAAGCCAGATGGGTGGGCCGCTGGAAACTGGTTCATTATTATTCTATATCACTTTACACTCTAGTAGCACAGCAAATACTTCCTGCGGCCTGAAATTGTAGCAAACCCGTCTCTCAATGGGGGGGGGGGGACTTTAATACGAACCATAGTATCCCAGAAGTATGTGTAACCGGTTGTCGAGAACTGGTGAAATGGAAACTGCCTTTAGCAGTACCCACTGCTTCATGATTCTCTTACGAAACATAAACATGAACGGTGATGTTGGACCATCAACACAATGAAACATTCAGGACAAGTGGTCATGGGTAAGACCAGCACAGTCGGATAATAGGAAACACCATTGTTTTGGACAAACCGCAAAAGATCCGAGCCACTGAATTCTTTTCTCATAAATTGTAGTGACCTGCGAGTACAAGTTTCGAGAGAAAGAGGCGGCAAAGATCTGTATTGACGAAGCGGTAAACAAGAACTGAGGTGCAGCTAGGGGTAGTGTGGATAATGGGAAGAGAGAGAAGTTAAATACAAGTATTCAGACTTAACAAAATTAAGGTTCGGATTTTCGGCCAATTAATTCTGAATATTGGTGCTACAATATCCGAGCAGTATGATTTTGTGAGTGCGTGTGTGCTTGAATAGCCGTAAATACGTTTTGCCACTGTAAGTATTTACACATTCAGAGGGCAATTTTCCATCTGCAGTGAAGAATAAAATTCTAGAGTTTGATTTTAACTCTGGTTTCAACGAAAATAAAAAAAGTGATTTTTAGTGTCGAAGAATATTTACGTTGCTTTTTTTAAAGATTGCACTGATGCCAAGATTTATTAACGTAAAGTTTTTTTGTAGATGATGGAATACTTTTAACCCTGTCTTATATTTTAGCTCATGAAGGTTTGATTGGCTGGGGGGGGTGTTGGGGGAGGGAGGGTGGACTAGCAGTACCAACAGTTTTGGCCATTGATCGTACTGGGAGGGTTTAAGAAGGAAGGAGGCCCGACTGCTAATCGATGCATTAAAGAATCTACAATCCTCTTAGCTGCAGTAAGTTTGCATCTGCAGGAGAAATAGCCTAGAAAATTCTCTTCTCAAGCTCTTCTGTGAAGCATCAATGAAGAACGAAAGACAACTGGTGTTACTGGATTCTTGGAATCCAGGGATGCGTCATTCACTTCATTCCTCCCACCCACCAAGCCACCCGCAATCTTCACTCCTACCCATCCACTCAAACCCCCTCCAGCAGCTCACCTAGCCCATCCTCCCCCCACCAACACAACCAGACAGCCTCTCAAACACTCACATGCACTCATCTTTGCTCTCTTTTTCTCTCAGAAATGGGGGGGGGGGTAGTGAGAATTTTTTCCAGATTTTATTTTCAGTGATAATCTCCAACAAAATCTTGTAAGTGTTAAACACGTGCATTTCTCCTCCTGGGCTGCTCTAAACACTTGCTGGATGTGGACAAAAGAAACTGAACATGCTCGTCAGTCCTTGTTTGCAAATGAACCGTCTTCCCTGACAGGAAGTGACGTACTGCGTCAATAGTGGACGACATTCTTACGACTGCGGAAAGACGAGAATAAAGGATGACCATAAGAATGGTGAATACGAAATGATAACTCCAACAAGAAGTACTGGCAGCGCTCAACATATCCGTATGCAGACGCATGTGACCAAAGAAAGAAAGAAACGTGGCAGATCCAAAAAACTGCCATCCCTTTCTTTATAACGGCGCTAGTCTTCACACGGCTAGCCCTCGGTACACAACGTGTGCATACAGGGAATCCCTATTAAATGGTCAGCCCGCTCACTAAGCGAGTGCTGACCACTAGGACCCAAGACAAACACAACATAGGACAATTACATGGAATCCTCAAGGTGCAAATTATAATTAATAAAGAACAAAAGGGAAAGGAGCGCTTTAAATTACGAAAATTTTTCATCAGGGAATAATCCTACCCAGTGACCGTGTATCGTTGAGAGCTAATTTGACTATACCTCACAACACACTGACCAACACAGACACTCTCGCAAACACGGACGCACTTAGGGACACGCATGCAAGACATCCTACATCATCTACTTTGATTTCCCACATACGTAGAAAAAACATTTATATCTTTCCAAGATAAAAACAAAATTAAAACACATACAAGAGCGTCAGTCCCTGTGTCCTGTAAAACCTCTCCACCTCTGTCTCTCTTGTACTCACGCGCTCGTGCACATGCACCCCTCCTGGAAAGAAATATTTAAAAATACACAAAAACAAACGTTTTACTTATTCTCACAGTCACTACAGACACTGTACTATTTTCTTCTGTTTATCTCATCATTTTTTTATACAGCGACTAATGACTAATGATTTCTTTCTTATATTTATTTGTCTTATCACTTATTTTTTTTATACTTTTTTATGCCTAACCGTCAGTGCTGCGTGGTTTGTCTTGAAAGGAGGGTAATGGTCGGAAATGCCAGCTTCTTCTATTTGCTGGGACTGTTACAGTTACATTTTTACCAGAGAGTTTGTCTTTACCGGAAGAACAAGTACGATAACTCATACCAGCCCTTGGTCAAATATGAACACACGTCATACAGTGGCAAACGATTGTTGCTTCAATGACATGCATGGGTAGTTCTGCTATAATACGCAACCCAACTGACTTGATTTCGTACTCTAGAGAGTATGATGATTGTCTTCAATCTGAAATATTTTTTATCGTGTCTATACCTGGTATACAATAGATTTTACTATTTCAAAGCCATTCTTTCAATAAGCAAACTAGAAATTGTTTAAACTATCTGAGGGAAGCAAGTTTTTTCCATAACCTTCTGACCCCGAGAGGTGAGGTTTACGTTGGGAAAACTTTACTATAGACATACCGGATTTCACAGACCGAAATTACAATAGACATACCGGATTGCACAGACCGACTTTACTATAGACATACCGGATTTCACAGACCGACTTTACTATAGACATACCGGATTTCACAGACCGACTTTTACTATAGACATACAGGATTTCACAGACCGACTTTACAATAGAAATATCGGATTGCACAGACCGACTTTACTATAGACATACCGGATTTCACAGACCGACTTTACAATAGAAATACCGGATTGCACACACCAACTTTACCGTAAACATACCGGATTTCACAGACCAACTTTACTATAGACATACCGGGTTTTACACACCAACTTTACTATAGACATACCGGGTTTTACACACCAACTTTACTATAGGTATACCGGGTTTTACACACCAACTTTACTATAGACGTACCGGATTTCACACACCAACTTTACTATAGACGTACTGGATCTCACAGACCAACTTTACTATAGACATACCGGATCTCACAGACCAACTTTACTATAGACTCCAACAAAGATAATGGCAGCCCTCAAACATAGCCGTATGAAGACGCCTGTGCCCAAGGGAGCTTACCGTACCTAAACACGTAGCAAAGAGAGGGCCGAAAGAAAGGAACTTGGCAGATCCTCGAAAAGATCTGCCATCCCTTTCTTTATAACGGCGCTATTCTTCACACAGCTTCACACAGAGTTATCTTTCGATAATTTAAGCGCTCTGTCCTCATTTGTTCTTTATTAATTATAATTTGCACCTTGAGGATTTCATGTATTTGTCCTATGTTGTGTTCGTCTTTGAATCCTAGTCGTCAACACACGCTTAGTGAGCGGGCTGACTTCATTAACATGGATTCTCTGTATGCACACGTTGTGCACCGAGGGTTAGCTGTGTGAAGACTAGCGCCGTTATAAAGAAAGGGATGGCAGATCTTTTTGAGGATCTGCCAAGTTCCTTTCTTTCGGCCCTCTCTTTGCTACGTGTTTAGGTACGGTAAGCTCCCTTGGGCACAGGCGTCTGCATACGGCTATGTTTGAGCGCTTCCAGTATCTTTGTTGGAGTTATCTTTCGATAATTTAAGCGCTCTGTCCTCATTTGTTCTTTATTAACTTTACTATAGACATACCGGATTTCACAGACAAACTTTGACAGAATGTAGCATGGGCCACCGTTCCAACTGTAATTGAGAGGTTGGTCCATAGACAGACAATCCTGGCCGATATCTCGGTAGCTGGGCTTGCTGCCACTCCACTTCGAGAAGACAACACGTTTCTTACTTCCGGACCAGTACCAGATGCCTTCTGAGAACATGTCTATGGCTCCCAGCCACAGTCTGTAATCTGATGCAAAATGCAAAGACTGTTGTTTATTGTTTAACCTTGAGTCAGCAACGAAGGCTATATCCCATCATAAACATAAGCAGCTAAACTAGATTGAAAACTACCTCACTTCGATCGGCGATGGATGCGCGCGCATCTCGTTCTGAGCTTGCCGCAAACTTTTGACTTTGGAACAGGTTATTATAATTATTTCAGTAGCAAATGTCGTAGGTGGAATTCTTTGTGATGGAGATAAACTTTACTTTCATCTGCTTAATTTCTGTTTTGCTGACTAACGTTTATCGTAAATAAACTACAACGAAAATTATACTGACACCGGGCAAACAGTCCTAGTACTGTTCCCTGTAGTGCTAGGCATAGATTTTAGTAAAACATGATTTATGGCTTTGTAACTCTTTTGACTTGCCTTGGATTTACATTGCCTTGGATTAACATTGCCTTGGTTAAGGATTTAGATGACATTCGAAAGCACGGTCACAAACTATTTAAATACTTTGGGATACCATAGCTTCTTGCACAATAATTCTAAAATTCTGGAGTTGTAGCCTGTCCGTCATAACAGTATGAAGATGTGCTTGATGTATTTGATATAATGAAATTAAGAAATACTTTGTTGTTATCGCGAATTAAAATAATACGACAATATGAAGTGAGCAATAAGGGACAGAATCACATCGGCTTATGGAGAGAGTCGGCTACACAGTTATCGTTCTTCCCGTTGCCCAACATTTTGTAGGCCGTGAGAACCAGTTTCTGCTCTATCTTTGTGACGTGACGGTGGTGGTGGTGGTGGTGGTGATTTAGAGGGACAGTGCTTCCACCTCGCGGTGATTTCGCACTATGGGGGATGGGGTCCTATTACTAAACTATGCACTGAAGGAACCACCAGACTGATGGTCTGCAGTAAGATGGCCAGTGCGAGCAGGCAGTTTAATGTGCGGGGAGATGGCCGAATGGAGTTTGCACAATGTTTAACTCCAGGAAATAGCCACACCAGGGTTTGAACCAGCAACCTCCATCTGCTAGTCCGCAGCTCTCCCAACTGAGCTATCCAGGCCGCCTTGTGACGTGACGTGACGGGCCGTACCCTATGTAGTAGTCGTTCTGACGCATTGACCTTGAGTAAATCGGTTCTGGTCAGACTAGGTGGAGCAGGGCAGCTGCCATGACCAATGGCGAATCACTCACCTATCTAAGCGTGAAGAAAAGGGGAGGAGCTAGCTGGCTAAGCTAAGAGTGACAGGTGATATCCTAAGAGTGACATGTGACAATCTTGTTACACCTCTATGATCACAGCGAGGTAAGGAGGGGAGATGGATAGACATATCAGGATGGGGAGGAGGAAACGGGAGGAACCCGATAAAAACCCCGACGGCCATCTCTGTAGACAGGTGCCGTATGCAGAGAAAGTACGTGTGTCGGAGACGGGTTCCGAAACAACGGGAGCGAAATTTGTTTTCCGCGGATGGTTCTAACTTGGGGCAAACTGAGCTGCGCCAAGCTGGGATCCAATTATTAACATCCTGTTTAGCGCGAAGACATGCTTCACCTTATACACGGTAACAAAAACCCTAACCAGATCCCAAACAATTATCAAACGCTACTATGTGTATCGCGAATGGTACCTTTCAACTGTCTTCACCACTCGGCTACCGATCACCTTTGTCATACTGGATATCTCGTACTGTGCCTCTCTTATGCAGTCAGAGTAATTTGTGTGAGAAAGGCAACTCTTGTGCAGGAGGAGTTATCCCGCATAACAAAGGAGAGGCGGGGTATTTGTTGCTTAAAATCCTGTCGCAAACTATGTGCCTATCAGGACGGTGTTGCTTAGACAAAGTTTACGTGCTGGCACACGTTGGACTGATGGCGCAACACGGGCCTCATTCCCACCCAGTCACATTATACTGACACCGGGCCAACCAGTCCTAGTACTGTTCCCTGTAGTGCTAGGCGTCTGGCAGGGCATCTACTAGATTCCCAATTTTTGAGTCTTAGGTATGACTCGGCCGGGATGCGAACCACTGACCTCCCGCCTCGGAAGCGGACGCCTTAACCACTAGACCACCGAGGCATAACAAAGGGGAAGATGGCCACAAATAGTACAGTTATTTCCTCTAACAGTCAGACTTTTGTTAAGGAAGCTGTCCATCTTAGTAAGTAGCATATAATCTTTGACTAGTGTGCTTATGCCTCGTTTTGTCGCACACTTTCCTGGCTTGAAGAAGTTCATGCTTTGGGTGGTGCGGATGGCACCGTCTTTGCAAGGTTTTGCGTCGGTCAGTGTATATTTGCTGCAGGGAAGAGGAACATTTCTTAAAAACCAGTCACTCGATCAATTTCTCCACGAAATAATCACAGTAACTATTTATTTTACTAACCGGCTGAGTCAATACTAGTTTCGTGTTTGACTCTTGTAATTTTTTTTAATTAATTTCACTTTTCGAGTACATTCCTACAAATATCGGGTGCCATAAAAGCTAAAAGCTTATAAACTGGTCACCACGTAAAAACAATAATTCTACACAATAGGATAACACAATAAAGTTCATGACTCTTGTAATTGTTTAGTGCGAGGGGAGTAAACTATAGTTTTTTAAAAATGTATATTTACTTACAGTTTCTGTTTCTCGCGACACCCGCCAGAAATGTGTTTTCCTCATTGGTCTCCACTTGTGACAGGTCAGCGTTGAAGGTTTGACAAATTGCCTTCAAAAGAACAGAAACTGGGGGAACAGTTCGATTATTTCTAATAATCAGCATTAATTAGAGAAGAAACTTTAAGTTTTGTGTCCAACATTGTTTCACCTTATGCCTCAACGACAATTTGGTATACAACTTACTTGGACAGTCGACATCCATGCATCCATCCATCTATCCGTCCGACCATCCATCCATCCATCCGTCCGTCCATCCATCCATCAAGTCAACAAACAGTCGAGACTGAGAGACTAAGAATTGATGTCCGATAAACGTCATTACTTTCTCTTCTGATAAATACTGAAAGGTGAGCAGGTGGCGTCAGAAGTAATCAACCAGACGGCAATGTTATCTCTTTGTGGGATGGACAAGGCGTGTTTGACAACCTGTTAGTTAGCTAACAGACGCTCTCTATTGCTTGTGCCATCCAGTATGTGGGAACGGATGTTTATTTGCTTTTAACTCGTTCGCGAGGCCGCAGGCGGATTTCAACCGACGGCCGACTGATCGTAGAGGCCTCGCAGGTTGAAACCATTCGACAGATTCAAAATGTGCAGCGACGCATTTAACGGTATAAGGGAAGTAAAAATTTGGTATCATTGTAAAGCTCTATCATCGGTTGTTTCCCCTGCACTGTCTAAATGAGTTTCGGAAACAGTTTCGTCTCGCCAAACGATGTTGAGTGCAGTGACTGGCCGGTCTACTTCCGTCATTCAAAATGGCAACACGTGCGAAGAGAACCTTTCGCCTATCTGCGGCCCTGAGTTTGTGAACTTCAAGGTGGAATTATGTTTTATTTCACAGTGGAATCATTCACCAACAGATTCAAAGTGGAATACTCCTGATTACTACAATTTATTTACCTGTGGGAAATGTACAAGCAGTGAAACCACCTTTTGGTTCAATTTTTGTGTGTGTGCAAAAAGTGACTACATTTGGCACCAAATAGTAAGTACTATTTAATATTTCTAGCTGAAAGTATTGTTTGCATTGGAATGTAGAAGAATAGATCTTTCTAAACATTTAAACTAGATTAGTGTGAGTGTGGTAGTTTTTAAGGAGTATTGTTTTTAAAAACGTGTAGATCTATGCGGCCTCTATGGTTTCTACTTAGATCTTAGCCTGCGTATCTAAAGAGTTAAACCCCTCCACCTAGCTTTTTTTCATTCTGTTACCTGCATAAGCGTTAGCACAGCTTTGTCTTTCACCTGCACCCTTCGTAAGAGGTGTTAAATATTGACATTTCTCTGAAGTCTCTGACCTAATTCCCTCGTGAGGGGGAGCGGATTGCAGTTTCTTATAGTTACAATAGACAATCCGCTTTGTTCGACATGAGGGTAGGGATGGGGATGGGAGTAGGGGTAGGGGAGGTGTAGGGTGGTTTGGGTACGAACTTCATCTTTTCTATTGAAAACAAGTCGCTACCGCTGAAGTCGTGACGTAACACAGTATACGAAACTTCGTCGATATAGCCATCGGTATCGCGAAGAAGCCAGATGACACGTGACCTTTTACATTCAGTAGGTGTAACTCTGTACACCCTCTCCTTTGTTCCGTTTTTTTTAAAGGAGCCGCTGCCTATATGTCTTACAGACAGGTACAATAAGCACTATGAATGTCTTTCGGATATGTACAATAATCACTCTGAATGTCCTACAGACAGGTACAATAAGCACTCTGAATGTCTTACAGACAGGTACAGTAAGCACTCTGAATGTCTTACAGACAGGTACAGTAAGCACTCTGAATGTCTTACAGACAGGTACAGTAAGCACTCTGAATGTCTTACAGACAGGTACGGTAAGCACTCTGAATGTCTTACAGACAGGTACAGTAAGCACTCTGAATGTCTTACAGACAGGTACAGTAAGCACTCTGAATGTCTTACAGACAGGTAC
>SMGT01009892.1:0-15161 GCA_004794575.1 Lanistes nyassanus | reverse complement strand
AATAAGCACTCTGAATGTCTTACAGACAGGTACAATAAGCACTCTGAATGTCTTACAGACAGGTACAATAAGCACTCTGAATGTCTTACAGACAGGTATAGTAAGCACTCTGAATGTCTTACAGACAGGTACAGTAAGCACTCTGAATGTCTTACAGACAGGTACAGTAAGCACTCTGAATGTCTTACAGACAAGTACAATAAGCAATCTTGTTTGGTGCGTTTTGAATGAGTGATACCGATGATACTGACTGTGTTGGCTGGGCAGAAGGGTCGTGAAGGGTGGTGGTTGGGGAGGGAGGGCGATGAAACCAGAATGCCTGTAAGAATCTCGAGGCCAGCCCGGTAAAGAGGCGCTCGATCGAGTTCTTTTAAAATAAGTTTTAAAATGGATGCTTGCATAGGACTGATTGTGTTCCTGTAACTTCTTTCACTTTTCAGACTAGCCTGTACATTCGCTTGAGAAGTAAAGAAAATCAGTTGAACTGGTAACGTATCTATGTAGTTAAAACGCCACTGGGTAAGGTCAAGTACGTAAAGAAAATTAGGTAAGTACGGTAGGAAATTCGGTTTATAGATAGGTGCATGGAATGTGAGAAGCGAGTACATTCACGCGCAGCGCCTCACATAGGCATCCTTCCACGTGACATCGTCATCTCCAAAACCGTAGCAGGACGATTTGAAAGCAATCCAGCCTGCAGGACAACGGCTGTCTGAAAAATAAATTTACGAAGAAGAAATTTAATGTGAAAGTACTGACTGATCGATAAACAACAGCAACAAACAAAAACCCCACGAAGAACAGCGTTCGTGTAAAATGCTGACTGGCTGAGAAAAATCCAAGATTACACAGATCATAAAAAAGAATCGACAGACGAAGATTATTATAGATTATTATAACAGGGAGTTTATCCCGTCTGGTGAGCTGTATAAACATTGATTTCATCTGAAAACATTGAATAGGGAGGGGAACAAAGAAAAGGCAGGACCCCCCCCCCCCAATGACAACAGGACGACTTTGAAGATGGCAGGCAGAATCAAACTTAAAAATAGTACAGTTGTGAAGTGATTGCTTGAGTGAGATAAACTCCTTCAATTAAGCTTGTTGAAAGCATTATAGTTCTCCGGAGGGAGGCTGAAAATAGAATTGTCAATCACATTTTAAAGTTATTAAACTGGTGTAGGGAAGTGCAATGCTCAGGACATGTAATCAGTGATATCACTTCAGTCTGTCCAAAAGAATTAGTACTCTGGAATCACTGTTAAATACAACTGGTCAAAGAATTTCGCAATAATATGTGTTGCTAAAGATTAGCTCGCGTTGACTGGCTATAGAAGACTACACAACTTCTAGTTTCGAGTGCTGAAGCTTTCCGATTTTGAGAGTCGATGGAAAGACGACATTCCAACTTTTTTCTATTTTTTTTTTTAAGTGTCTGGGGGGAGGGGCGAGAAATAAAAAGTTCGTAAGTGAAAAGAGTTGCCGTCTGGTGTTTAAATGAAAGTTAGGGACCATTGTAAATTGTTTGAAAAGGTAGACAAAATAATGCAAATGGGAGAGTTATACCTTTTTGATGCTTGTTTTCGAACTTTTCAACAAATAAAACTTGACTAGTGAAATCGCACTCAACTTTTTTAACCTGCAAACATTAACAATTATTGAAATCTTATTCTAAATTAACACGCAGACGACAGACGAATCATGGCAGGTGACAGTTGTACTTTATTGCATTCATTCTGAAAAAAATCGTAAATGTGCAGCTTAGGCCTCAGGGACCCAACTCATCCTGATCTAAAAATCGACACAGAATTCGCTGTCTTAAAATATGTTAGATTAAAGTTTACCTGCGAATGAGGTGAGACCCCATGCCACGACAAAGGTAAGAGCTGCTGTGTGCATTTTCCTGATTTATCCGACACTGACTTAACAACGACGAATAAGACGTTTAAAAGGATTATAATAATCGCTGATGTGATTATATATCTGTGTACACGAGAAACGTGCAAGCGTTATGACACGTCAGTGGAGCTAATGACATAAGCTCTCATTGTGATAGTACAGGAATATTTCTTCAACTGCAATACGAAAACGATACTGCCGATCGTGGAGGGAAAAATTAGTTTTGTTTTATTAATGAACGAAATTGTATCAACGTCTAAACAGCGTGAACGATTTTGAGAGGGAAAAAGGTCAAAGGTGATTTTGAAAGTCACGAGGAAAGGATGGGAACGGATTATATCTGACAGAGAAAGAAAAAGAGGAAATAGTAGATGTTAAATTGATCGACGAATGCTTGCTAACTGTTAAACAAATATGATGTCTAAAATTGAAATGTGATGGACGCAGCCATCACGTAGACGGTTTTGGCATTTTAAAACTGCATTTTAGCGTAATTATCTTTATTTCCTCCTCACTCTACTAAGCTGTCTGTTACACTAACAGGAAGAGCAAATCGCACACTATTCATCGCATATTTCCGTGTTTTTGTAGATACATTCGTTGATTTGTTAATTGTAACTATCATACAGGTAAGAAACACAGAATGTTGTATCCACCGCACGTTTACCGGCTAGCGGAGGCTGGTCCGCACAATGCCTCCCTCGCAGCCCGCACCCACCCGATAAAAGTGGGGAGCGGACCGGACAAAGGGCAGTGCATAAGGGATAAGCGAAGAATCCCCAGCCAGCGGGCACCAGCGGTGGCGGCTCTGAATAAATGTAGAGAGCTTTGACGAAAACCTGCCTTTGTTGGTGTAACGAAATTGAGACCTGGCGTGTACAACTAGCATTGGTTATTCAGTTTAAACTAGAGAGTAGCCTACTCAGTTCAGGGAGGTAATTTTGTGCTCTCCCAGAGAACAATGCGTACTGGGGAGGGAGGGTAACCCTGCAACCTCCCTGGTCCAAGAGTCAGGGACAGCAGATGACAGCATGGTGTCAGCCAAGTACGACTGCGTCAGCAGTGACCGGAGGTCAGCTTGGAAACTCAAGATGTCTGTCAACAGTCCATGAGTGAAGATGCACGTGATGCTGTTTACAAGGAGAGAGGCACGTGCGGAGGATAGACCATGTGATGTAGAGGGCGTTGGAGTAGGGGGCGATAAGAATAAGGGGACATGAGAGAAGAGGGATTAGACGGAGAACGAAGAGCGAGAGAGAAAGACAGCGAAGAGAGAAGCTTGCTCGAACCTGCGCCCAGCCGCAAGGCTTATGCGCGCCTGGCCATGGGACTTAGAAAGTTTTGAGAACGAAGGCCCAAGGCAGGAGTTAGCAGGCCGAAGACTGAGGGGCGCAGTGGAAGGTGAGCCACAGGGTTGCTTTCCACGCGCACCTCTATAGAAGAAATGGAGACTTTCAGGATGTTGCATGAGAAGTTGGCGCAAGAGCACCTACACTGGCTAGTGGACTCGTGTATTCCATCGCCCGAACAGAGGGAAACGTTGCGGGTTCAGATTGAGGCTGGCCGGTGCAAGGTGTTGCTTGCCGTGTTCCTGGAGGTGTCCGGAAAGTACCAGGCATACGACCCTCCTCCCCCTCCGCTCGAGGCGACCTGCGAGTTTTAAAAGTACATAAGAGACAGGTCAGGAAGAAAGCCACTAGACTATCCAGATTTGATTTAGAATGATAGAAGTAGGTTTAGTTGAACGGCCGCGCCATCGCCTAGTATATTTTCAGTAATAAACTTTGGTGTAGTCAATCCGCTGTCGGGGTGTGGTCCACTGCAGTGCGTCCGTCTGGAAGGGGTACAGTTGGGGAGAGAGAGAGGAAAGTTTGCGAGCGAACCCGCTCCATCACAGAAAGAGGAGTTAAAATACAGCTTATTAAGCAAGATTGCCAAGTTGAAAAGTCCATTGCACAGATCTGACTGCTATGTAATGAAAATCAGTACATTTAGTCCAGTTGAACATTTCTGCTGCATATTTAAAGAGCAGTTGTAAGTGGATCACTAGATGCACAAAGCTTACCATCAAACACACACACACACACTCACTCACTATCTCTCTCTCTCTCTCTCAAGACCCCTTATTCATGACATCACAAGCAGATAAAGATTAACGCATTTACGCCTTCAGAATACGCGCCGCTCATGTTGTTGTGAGCTTAGGGCAAGGTCTCAGTAGACGTTTATTTGCTGCAGTTTACACTCGGAGAATGTTCACAGCAGTGCTTACCTTTGTCGTCGCATGTAGCCTCAGCTCGTTTGCCGGTAAAGTTTAACGTGAGATATTTAATGTTAATTCAGTACTCTTTACAGCTCTAGCCTAGTATAATTTCAGTTTTACAATTTTTTTTACGAAATTCATTTCAAACAAAGCACACGATTTTAGACTTCCATCTGCCATATTTTTATGCGCATTGAATTACTTTCATCGTGTGCATTTTGTTTCCAAACGCACATGGCAGCAGTAATTGGTCAAATATTTCTCTTCATGACAGTATTTTTTGGACATTTCATGCATAGTCTTCAACAGCCGATCACCGTTGTTCTTAATTAAATTGTGTAAATGCAAAAGTCCTCGAGATCCTTCTAAAAATATTAACTGTACAGATCAGGCTGTTGCCAAATGAGTGACGCCTTCAGATACAAGAAACCAAAAAAAAAAGCATTTACACCAGGTCGCATATCAATTTCATTATCACCTTTTTTCCAACATCAAATGCTGTAATTTTCCTACAAACAGAACATTTCCCTTTGAGAATATGTTTAAATTGTAATTCTAATTTATGAAACTCTAAAAACAAAAGTGGTTAAACAAATTGAAGGATGCGAACGAATACTTGCATATCATTCCACATTTGCTCTTGTACACTCGCCACCACCTGTTGAATGCAATTTAAACAAAAACCACAGAGTATTTGAATACCATTCAGCAGGTGAAAAATGTCTTTTATTATTGTCAGTTTTTGATATTTGTACATGTGATTTTTTTCTTTCACTTGGGCTTTTGCAGCCACCCAGTGTCCTCGGGGCTGGGTCCCTTTCGAATCGTCCTGCTACTTATTTAAAAACACGTATAAGACGTGGGGTGGCGCTCAGGTAACTTGCGCAAGAATCTTCTTATATTTCTTTGTGTTCTGATTGTTCTGGCGTCTTGTTGCCTACCCAATCGGGAGGTAGAGTAAATTGTTACGGCCGAACCGATTGGCTCGCCAAAACAGCCAGGAGAGACCGCGCGGCGGAGCGGGGAAGGTAGCCGGCTGAGAGCGAGGGGAACCCGCACCCCGTCCTCCGGTTGACCCGTCACGCTGAGAGGGGGTCGGCTGCGAGGTGGGGGCGAATAACACTCCGGGCTACAACCTGCCAGCCAGAACGGGTAGAAAGACCAGGCGCCCGACTGCAAATGTTAAGGGCCATTTCAGTATTCATATAAAGATGAGTAATATACTTTATAGTGAATATTCCATGACAGTTTTCATATATACATGAGTAAAATATTTTATAGTGAATATTCAATGACAGTATTCATATATAGATGAGTAATATACTTTGTAGTGACTATTCCATGACACTATTCATGTATAGATGAGTAATATACTTTATAGTGACTATTTCATGACAGTATTCATGAATGCATGAGAGACCTTAACGAAGGGAAAGAAGCTCACATTCAAACAGTCGCTGAGGCACAGGATAAATGTTTTGTTAAAACAATGTAATAAAAATAATCACAAAATCCAAATGTATTTTTTTCTTCTTTTCAGAAATATTGTCGGGCATTTGCCAGTACTCTGCCGGAAGTCGAGACCAGGGAGGAAAACGAATTCCTCAAGGAATATGCAAGAAAATTACAGTGTCAGTAAACTCGCACGTTTTCTCAAAATTTGTATCATTGTTAATGTTTCCAGGTGTTGTGTAAGAATGGGTTTAACTAGACATAAGCAGTAAATCTGCCTGTTTTTAATTCAGATCACATCAATAGCCACTTTTATATGTAAGTGAGTTTATGCATATGGATCTGCTCATAAAAATACGAATGGCTTCAAAAATTACTGCCGTACAGCTGCATAGAGCAAAACGGCATGGGATTGGGAGCTTGGAAGGCAACACCCAGTGAATAAACAGTATCTTCTAGACGATTCGCATTAAAAGTAATTTTTCGACCTTTTTGTCGTACTACGTTTATGTCTGCATACTGAAACGGACGCGCGCAGTCTTGTCTGTATCACTGTTCACATTTGCTTGTTCACTGTTCACATTTTCATTTTGCATCAGTCTCCGAATTTTGGCTGGGGGCCACGGACTTGTTCTTAGAGGGCTACTGGATGTGGACAGGAAGTCGAAAGTCCCTCAGTTTCACAGACTGGTATGCCGGCGAACCCAACTCCTACTTCGGACCAGGCACGGAGGACTGCTTGAGGAGCGAATTCATAATGAACTACCAGTGGACTGACGCCCCGTGCAAATCGGATGCAAAAATTGTTTGTGAGATGCGGTATGTTTGTAAGACCAGACCGGAAAATAGTATCCTCCCTCTCTCTAATTCTCGTGCTTCTCCCTACATGCACCCTCGTTTATAATAAAAGCAAAAAAACCCACTGGTAATAGTCTTTCATAGAGACACGTTATTCTGTCAGGTGGGTGTAAAACGTATTGGACGAGTGTTTCGAGATTTAAACTATTAAAGTGAAAGAATGGACTATCCACAGAATAATTACTGAGTCTTATAACACTAATGCCCTTTCTTCATTTCTCAATTACTTCTGTCGTTTATTTGTGTATGTACAGCCTTAAGCATGACGTCGTGTGACGAAGCAGAGGGTCACGTGAAGCTTAGTGCAGATGATTTATTGGTTAACCTTCATTGCCAGCCATGTTAAGTCTTGCCTTCCAACATCGAGCAGTGTTTTAAAAAAAACTTTAGAAAGTAGTTTTGTTCAAGGTTTATAATAATTTTGAAAAATCAAATCTGAAAAATGCAATTAAAGTATTCTTCTCAGATTCCCATTGTTTTCTAATGCCCTTAGAAGCATGGTGAGAGAGTGTCTGTGGAGGTGGATGACTAAGTGAAAGCATTAGGAAAGAACTGATGGAAAGCCAGATGGGTGGGCCGCTGGAAACTGGTTCATTATTATTCTATATTTGAATTACCCCGCACTTTACACCCTTGTAGCACAGCAAATACTTCCTGGGGCCTGAAATTGTAGCAAACCCGTCTATCAATGGGGATCTTTAATACGAACCATAGTATCCCGGAAGTGTGTGTAACGGGTTGTCGAGAACTGGTGAAATGGAAACTGCCTTTAGCAGTACCCACTGCTTCATGATGCTCTTTCGAAACATAAACATGAACGTTGAAGCTTGACATCAACACAGTGAAACATTCAGGACAAGGGGCCAAGGGTAAGACCAGCACAGTCGAATAATAGGAAACACCATCGATTTATTAACGTAAAGTTTTTTTGTAGATGATGGAAGAATTTTAAACCTGTCTTATATTTTAGCTCATTGTGGACTAGCAGTACCAACGGTTTTGGCCATTGATCGTACTGGGAGGGTTTAAGAAGGAAGGAGGCCCGACTGCTAATCAATGTATTAAAGAATCTTCAATCCCTTAGCTGCAGTAAGAAAGTTTGCTTCTGCAGGAGAAATAGCTTAGAAAATTCTCTTCTCAAGCTCTTCTGTGAAGCATCAATGAAGAACGAAAGACAACTGGTGTTACTGGATGCTTGGCATCAAGGGATGCGTCATTCACTTCATTCCTCCCACCCGCCAAGCCAGTCATCTTCACTTCTACCCATCCACTCAAACCCCCTCCAGCAGCTCACCTAGCCCATCCTCCCCCCACCAACACGACCAGACAGCCTCTCAAACACTTACGTGTACTCATCTTTGCTCTCTTTTTCTCTCAGAAATGGGGAGGGGGTAGTGAGAATTTTTTCAGATTTTATTTTCAGTGATAATCTCCAACAAAATCTTGTAAGTGTTACGTGCATTTCTCCTCCTGGGCTGCTCTAAACACTTGCTGGATGTGGACAAAAGAAACTGAACATGGCCGTCAGTCCTTGTTTGCAAATGAACCGTCTTCACTGGCAGGAAGTGACTACTGCGTCAATAGTTGACGACATTCTTAGGACTGCGGAAAGACGAGAATAAAGGATGACCATAAGAATGGTGAATACGAAAAGTTTATATCAGGGAATAATCCTACCCAGTGACCGTGTATTGTTAAGAACTAATGTGACTATACCTCATAACACTCTGACCAACACAGACACTCCCGCGAACACGGACGCAAGTAAGACACGCACTACAAGACATCCTACATCATCTACTTTGATTTCCCACATACGTAGAAAAAAAACATTTACACCTTTTCAAGACCAAAACAAATTTAAAACGCATACAAGAGCGTCAGTCCCTGTCTCCTTTCAAACCTCTCCCCCTCTGTCTCTCTCTCGTACTCCCGAGCTCGTGCACATGCACCCTTCCCGAAAAGAAATATTAAAAAATACACAAAAACAAACGTTTTACTTATTCTCACAGTCACTACAGACACGGAACTATTTTCTTCTGTTTGTCTCATCGTTTTTATACAGCGACTAATGACAGACACATCTTTGTTTGTCTTATCACTCATTTTTTTAATAGTTTATTATGATTAACTGTCCGTTCTGCGTGGTTTGTCTTGAAAGGAGGGTAATGGTCGGAAATGCCAGCTTCTTCTATTTGCTGGGACTGTTACAGTTACATTTTTACCAGAGAGCAGGTACGATAACTCATACAAGTCAGCCCTTGGTCAAATATGAACACACGTCATACAGTGGCAAGCGATTTGTGCTTCTGAGACATTCATGGGTAGTTCTGCTATAATACGCAACCCAACTGACTTGATTTCGTAATCTAGAGAGTATGGTGATTTTCTTCAATCTGAAATATTTTTTTGTCGTGTCTATAGCTGGTATACAACAGATTTTATTCTTTCGAAGTCATTCTTTCAATAAACAAACTAGAAATTGTTTAAACTAGCTGAGGAAAGCCAAATGTTTACATAACCTTCTGACCCCGGGAGGTGAGGTTTTCGTTAGGAAAACTTTACTATAGACATACCGGATTTCACGGACCGACTGTACTATAGACATACCGGATCTCACAGACCGACTGTACTATAGACATACCGGATCTCACAGACCGACTTTACTATAGACATACCGGATCTCACAGACCGACTTTACTATAGACATACCGGATCTCACAGACCGACTGTACTATAGACATACCGGATCTCACAGACCGACTGTACTACAGACATACCGGATCTCACAGACCGACTGTACTACAGACATACCGGATCTCACAGACCGACTGTACTATAGACATACCGGATCTCACAGACCGACTGTACTATAGACATACCGGATTTCACAGACCGACTGTACTATAGACATACCGGATTTCACAGACCAACTTTACTATAGACATACCGGAGTTTACACACCAACTTTACTATAGACATACCGGATTTCACACACCAACTTTACTATAGACATACCGGATTTCAAAGACCAACTTTCCAATAGACATACGAGATCTCACAGACCAACTTTACTAGAGACAAACATGATCTCACAGACCAACTTTACTATAGACGTACCGGATTTCACAGACGAACTTTGACTGGGAGCTACATGGGGCACTGTTCCAACCGTAGTCGCGAAGTTGGTCCAGATACAAGCAACCCTGACCGATATCTCGGTAGCTGGGCTTGCTGCCACCCCACGTTGGGAAGACAACACGTTTCTTACTTCCGGACCAGTACCAGATGCCTTCTGAGAACATGTCTACGGCTCCCAGCCACAGACTGGAGTCTGATGCAAAGTGCAAAGACCATTATTTATTGTTTAACCTCGAGTCAGCAATGAAGGCTATATCCCAGCATAGACATAAACAGCTAAACTAGATTGAAAACTACGTCACTTCTGGGCTGATCCTCGGCGATGGATGCGCGCGCATCTCAGTCTGAGCTTGCTGCAAACTTCCGACTTTGGAACAGGTTATTACAATTTTTTCAGTAGCAAATATCGTAGGTGGAATACTTTATGATGGAGTGTATTTTGTAAAGTTTGGGATCTCATTATTCACTCACACTAAATTTTTTAAGGTGACAAAGTTATATATTTGGTTTCGGCAAAGATTTTACTAAAGCATGATGTATGACTTTCTAACTCTTTTGATTTTCCTTGGATAAGGATTTTGATGAAAATTAAACATTTTAAAGCACGGCCACAAAATATTTCAATACTTTGGGATAGCATATTTCTTGCACAATAATTATAAAATTCTGGAGTTGTAGCCTGTCAGTCATAACAGTATGAAGATGTGCTTGATGTATTTGATATAATGAAATTAATAAAGACTTTTCTTTGTTTTCGTGAATTAAAATAATACGACAAAATGAGTGAATAATAAGGGACAGAATCGCATCGGCTTATGGCTACACAGTTATCGTTCTTCCCGTTGCCCAACATTTTGTAGGCCGCGAGAACCAGTTTCTACTCTATCTTATTACACCTCTATGATCACAGCGAGGTAAGGAGGGGAGATGGATAGACATATCAGGATGGGGAGGAGGAAACTGGAGGTACCCGAGAAAAACCCCCGACGGCCATCTCTGTAAACAGGTGCCGTATGCAGAGAAAGTACGTGTGTCGGAGACGGGTTCCGAACCAACGATCTTCCGTATTGGTGGTGAACGTGTTACTGCTACGCTTCTATACCCCAGGGAGCGAAATTTGTTTTCCTCGGATGGTTCTAACTTGGGGCAAACTGAGCTGCGCCAAGCTGGAATCCAATTATTAACATCCTGTTTAACGCGAAGACAGGCTTCAACTTACACACGGTAACAAAAGCCCTAACCACACCTTAAACAATTATCAAAGGCTACCATGAGTATCGCGCCGGCTACCTTTCAACTGTGAAAGCCAATGTCTTCACCACTCGCCTACCCACCTGCTGTGCCTCTCTTATGCAGTCATTTGTAATTTGTGTAAGAAAGGCAATTCTTCTTGTGCAGAAGGAGTTATCCCGCATAACAAAGGGGAAGATGGCCACAAATAGTGCAGTTATTTCCCCTTACAGTCAGACCTTTGTCAAGGAAGCTGTCCATCTTAGTAAGTAGTATATAATCTTTGACTGGTGTGCTTATGCCTCGATTTGTCGCACACTTTCCTGAACCTGGCTTGAAGAAGTGCATGCTTTTTGGGTGGTGGGGATGGCACCTTCTTTGCAGGGTTTCGCGTCGGTCAGTGTACATTCGCTTATAGCACAACTAATCTAGATCCTTTTTTCTTTCTCGGCTTTTCTCGCTTCTCCAAGCGCGCGTTTTCCCCGCGTTTCTGCCGTTTGGCCCTCGTACACCAGCAACAATTTTAAGGGCTTGACCTAGAGTCGAAGAAATTTCTTCCCACTCGGACGGCCCATTTAAATCCAGGTATTTGCTGCAGGGAAGAGGAACATTTCTTAAAAACCATTCACTCGATCAATTTCTCGACGAACTAATCACAGTAACTATTTATTTTACTAACTGGCTGAGTCAATACTAGTTTCGTGTTTGACTCTTGTAATTGTTCAGTGCGAGGGGAGAAACTATAGTTTTTAAAAATGTTTATTTACTCACAGTTTCTGTTTTTCGCGACACCCGCCAGAAATGTGTTTTCCTCATTGGTCTCCACTTGTGACAGGTCAGCGTTGAAGATTTGACAAATTGCCTTCAAAAGAACAGAAACTGGGGGAACAGTTCGATTATTTCTAATAATCAGCATTAATTAGAGAAGAAACTTTGTGTTTTGTGTCCAGCATTGTTTCACCTTATGCCTCAACGACAATTTGGAACACAAATCACTTGGACAGTCGACATTCATGCATCCATCCATCCATCCGTCCGTCCGTCCGTCCGTCCGTCCATCCATTCATCCAGTCAACAAACGGTCGAGACTGAGAGACTAAGAATTCATTCCCGATAAACGTTATTACTTCTCTTTTGATCAATACTGAAAGGTGAGCAGATGGCGTCAGAAGTAATCAACCAGACGGCAATGTTATCTTTTTGTGGGATGGACAGGCGTGTTTGACAACCTGTTAGCTAACAGACGCTCTCTATTGCTTGTGCCATCCAGTATGTGGGAAAGGATGTTTATTTGCTTTAAACCCCTCCACATAGATGTATTACACTTTTTTATTCTGTTACCTGCATAAGCGTTAGCACAGCTTTGTCTTTCACCTGCACCCTTCGTAAGAGGTGTTAAATATTGACATTTCTCTGACCTAATTCCCTCATGAGGGGGAGCGGATTGCAGCTTCTTATAGTTACAATAGACAATCCGCTTTGTTTGACATGGGGGTAGGGATGGGGGTGGGGGTAGGGAAGGTGTAGGGTGGGTTGGGTAGGCTTAGGGTTAGAGTGCAGGTACCAACTTAATGTTTTCTGTTGTAAACAAGTCGCTACCGCTGAAGTCGTGACGTAACACAGTACACGAAACTTGCCAGGTGGCCCGTGACCTTTTACATTCAGTAGGTGCAACTCGGTATACCCTCTCCTTTGTTCCGTTTTTGTTATTAAGCAGCCGCTGCCTATATGTCTTACAGACAGGTACAATAAGCTCTCTGAATGTTTTAAAGACATATACAATAAGAAGCTTGAATGTCTTACTGACATGTACAATAAGCACTCTCAATGTCTTACAGACATGTACAATAAGCAGTTTCTTTTGGTGCGTTTTGAATGAGTGAAACTGAGGATTGAAAAGCACTAGACCACGGTGTAAGAGATCTGTTCGTGTAAAATCCATCTGCTTTGCACTTTGTACAGAGCAAGACTTGGTCACTAGGATACAGCCAACAGGACACCCAGGAATCCCGAATACGCAGGAACTAGTATGGCACGCAGGGATATCATTATCTTATTAATGTATATAGTATTATATCAATTATTATATGATTATGTAATTATCTGTTTCATCTTGAATGGTGCAGCATAAGAATCTGCAAAGCGTTGGCTGGTTATTGGTCAATATCACCTTAGCAACGAAGGCTACGCCCTGACAGTGGCGGCTGGGCAGAAAGGTCGTGAAAGGTGGTGGGTGAGGGGGGAGGGCGATGAAACCAGTGCCTGTAAGAATCTCGAGACCAGCACGGTAAAAAAAAAGGCGCTCGATCGATCTCTTCTTTTAAAAAAAAAAAGTTTTTAAATGGATGCTTGTATAGGACTGATTGTGTTCCTGTAACTTCTTTCACACTTTTCAGATTAGCCTTTACATTCACTTCAGAAGTAAAGAAAATCTGTTGAACTGGCAACGTATCTATGTAGTTAAAAACCCCAGTGGGTAAGTACAAGTACGTAAAGAAAATAGGGTAAGTACGGTAGGAACTGCTGTTTATAGATAGGTGCAAGGTATGTGAGAAGCGAGTACATTCACGCGCCACGCCTCACATAGGCATCATTCCACGAGACATCGTCATCTCCAAAACCGTAGCAGGACGATTTGAAAGCAATCCACCCTGCAGGACAACGGCTGTCTGAAAAATAAATTTACGAAGAAGAAATTTAATTTGAAACTACTTACTGATCGATAAACAGCAGCAGCAACAACAACAACAAACAAACAAACAAAAACCCCACGAAGAACAGCGTTCGTGTAAAATGCTGACTGACTGACAAAAATCCAAGATTACACAGGTCATAAAAAGACATCGGCAGAGGAATACTATTATAAAAGGGAGATCACCCCGTCAGGTGAGCTGTATAAACATTGATTTCATCTGAAAACATTGAACTGGGAAGGGAACAAATAAAAGCCAGGATCCCTCTTCCCCGCTCACAACTGGACGACTTTGAAGATGGCAGGCAGAATCAAACTTAAAAATAGTACAGTTGTGAAGTGATTGCTTAAGTAAGATGAACTCCTTCAATTAAGCTTGTTGAAAGCATTATAGTTCTCCGGAGGGAGGCTGAAAATAGAATTGTCAATCACTTTTTGAAGTTATTAAACTGGTGTAGGGAAGTGCAATGCTCGGGACATGTAATCAGCGACGTCACTTCAGTCTGTCCAAAAGAATTAGTACTCTGGAATCACTGTTAAATACAAGTGGTCAAAGAATTTCGCATTATTATGTGTTGCTAAAGATTAGCTCGCGTTGACTGGCTATAGAAGACTACATAACTTCTAGTTTCGTGTGCTGGTGTTTTCCGATTTGGGGAGTTAATGCATAGACGACATTCCAGTTTCACATTTTTCTTTAAAAACTGTGTTTGTGTGTGTTTGTGTGTGGGGGGGGGATGAAATATTGTTCACTTTATAAATGGCGTCTGGTTTTTAAATGAAAGTGACGAACCATTGTAAATAGTTTGAAAGGTAGATAAAATAATGCAGATGGGAGACTTACACACTGAAGCTTGTTTTCGAACTTTTCAACAAATAAAACTTCAATAGTGAAATCGTACCCAGCTTTCTAAAACTGCAACATTAACAATTATTGAAATATTATTCTAAATTCACATGCAGACGAATTATGGCAGGTGACAGTTCTACTTTACTGCATTCATTCTGAAAAAAATCGTAAATTTACAGCTTAGGCCTCAGCGACCTAACGCATCCTGCTCTGAAAATCGACACAGAATTCGCTTTCTTAAAACATGTCAGAATAAAGTTTACCTGCAAATGAGCTGAGACCCCATGCTACGACAAAGGTAAGAGCTGCCGTGTGCATTTTCCTGATTTATCCGACAATGACTTGACAACGACGAATAAGACGTTTAAAAAGATTATAATGATCGCTGATGTGGTTATATATCCGTGTACATGAGAAACGTGCAAGCGTTATCACACGTCAGTGGATGTAGAACATGTTCGCAGGCCTATCACACGCGCTGCAAAATTCGGAACAGTTTGCAGCTTATGACATAAGCTCTGATAGCGATAGTACAGGAATATTTCTTCAACTGCAATACGAAGACGCTACTGCCGATCGTGCAGGGTAAAACCCTTGCTAACTCTAAAACTCCCCCACCCCAAACACACACACACGCACGCACGCACGCACGCACGCACGCACGCACGCACACCCCTTTCCTGATTAGTTTAAATTTCGAGTGAATGAGTACATATGTCCTAGTCTGAAAGCAATTACAAAAGCAGGATCGGCCATGTACAAATATGCGGTCTGAA
>SMGT01009891.1:46806-68864 GCA_004794575.1 Lanistes nyassanus | reverse complement strand
TGGTCGCTGATGTCATGACACTAGTCCGCATCTTGCTGTCGTCTGCAATGGTCTGCTGGACCACTGGAATCACCCAATGCAAGCAAAGCATCGTAGCACAGGAGACACTTTATATGTCGGAGTACTGTGATTTCTATAGTTTTATTGTTGGTGAGTTATCGCTATCTCCTCTCAACAACATGCCATTTTGTTGCCATGGACTCAACTATTTGGAACAATTGAGGATGTTCGGTCTTGCTTCATGTCGACTGAAAGGGAAAAGTTTAAAGAACTTAGTCTGTATGAGGTGTCACCTCCGTCATCTTCTGATTAGAAACCGGGATCCCATAGATCGGGGGTGCAGCAGTTCTGGGCATGCGCAGTGCTTAAACCCATGACCACCCCTAGTCCAAAGAATACAGCGCCCTTCATGTTCTTGTATTCCGTTCACGACTCGCTTAAAAAAAACGAAACTATTGCTTTATTAAAAAGAAAAGAAACAATATAACAAGAGGTCTTTGAAACGCTCATAGTACTCAGATAATAGTACCCATTTGTTATATGTTAAATAAAGCGCTTTTTCCTCATTTGTTGTTTGTTAGAAAAGAAACAGGTTATTTGTCTGTTTGTATCTGTTTGTGCCGTCCTGAAGAAGGAGTCATGCCCAGAAACCTCTGCCTGTCTTAGTCTCGCTTGGCCAATTCTCTTTGCTGTACCTATTGTAACATTATGGCGTTCCCGAATGGTCACGACACCACGAATGTAGCGTTGTACGGGCGTCACGGCATCAGAAAGCAAATGTACCATTGTCATGATACCAGCAAACACGAGTTGACATGTTCGTCTCAGTCACCCGTACGTCCGTGGCCGAAAGAACACCAGCACTTCGTCGCAGTTCAATTCTTTTATTTCACATCCTCTACATCCATCCCCGGTCCCAGTACTCCGGACAGTCCATCGTCCACAAACCAACAAGCCCAAACCCAAAAGCGAAAAGAAGCCAAAAGAAGAACCCAAAAAGCCAAGACGAACCACCAAGCTTTACAAACTCAGTTGATATCCATAGTTGTCAGACTATTCTGCTTCATCAGTCTGTCTACCTCTCTTATCTATTAATTCCCACTAGGGTTTATATACCTAGGTATTCACTGTTAACTTCCCACGCTCTGTGTGTGCAGATGTGCGTGTGATTGGCATGTGGACAGTGCATGTTGGGAACTACAGCTTCTATGTTTATAGTTGACTGAGTGCATTGCCGGTCAATTCCCAGCCCTGTCAAATATCCCATATCCTCTCCTAAACTGTACTATATGCCCCTCACTAACCTACTACCTAAGGCTGGTACGCATATTGTTACACTATTGCTTTATTGATAATTTGATATATCGGTAGATCTCTGCAACAGGCGAGGCAGGTCGTTATAAAAGTCTAATCTACATTTTGCAATATGTAATTCGTAGTTTAACAATAGTAAAATGCTTATTAATAAAGGCAAATAGGAGACACTATGCTATATGTGCTAATTTACATGCAGGACATGCCAGATCACGCGCGGAGCCACGTCTCTTCTGTACCGCAGTTTGTGGACTGTTCTGTCAGAAATAATAATAATAACAACAACAACAACAACAATAATAATAATAATAATAAATATGTATTTTGAACGCGCGATAACACATTTCATGCACACTTCGCGCGGACGATGGACACAGACACGCTAGTGAAAACAACGAGACACACACAGACACAGAGGGAGAGATGAACGCTCCACTGACCAACAGGTTAGGATACAGATCGCCCTTCAGTCACAGATGGGTGGAGAAGTATCATAAGAGAGGATGAACAGAGAAAGTTGTAAGGTAATGCAGACAGACAGTCGCGACGTCAGTCAAGGTACTTTCGGAAAAGAAAAGTTTTTAAGTTTCGTTTGAAAGTCTGTAGTGATGGGGAGTGGCGAATGTTGTGGGGAAGTGAGTTCCATTGGGTGGATGCGGAGAAGGTGAACATGCGCTGTCCATATGTTTTTGTCCTGATGCGGGGTACTGAGAGAATGCGATCGTCTGAAGAGGAGCGGAGCTGTCTCACTGGAGTGTAGATTGTAAGAAGTTCTGAAAAGTAGCTGGGGCATGCACCGGTGAAGAAATTGAAACAGAGAGTAGACAACTTGTAGTCGATGCGAGCCTGAATGGGGAGCCAGTGCAGAGTGCGGAGGAGAGGTGTGGCATGGTCTGTTTTGCGCGCTTTCAGGACAAGGCGAGCGGCCGAGTTTTGAAGTTTCTGTAGCTTCTGTAGCAGATACAGAGGACAGCCGGCTAGCAAGGAATTGCAGTAGTCGAGTTTAGACAGAACGTAGGCACATACAAATGTGTTTGCAACCTGATCGGACAGAAGGTGACGGAAGCTGCTGATTTTTCTGAGTTCAAAATAAGCGGATCTGCAGATGTTGGAAATGTGTTTGTCGAGTGTCATGTTAGAGGTAATAATAACACCGAGGTTTCTTGCAGAGTCGGCGAAAGGGATGTCGACATCACCAATTCGAACTGCTGTGGGATATTGTGTCACTCCAGCATTTCTTTTACTGAAGAGAAGAGCCTCTGTTTTTTCATCGTTCAACTTTAGTCTGTTGTGGACCATCCATGCCTTGACACCGGATATGCAAGTCTGCATGGTCATGATGCTGGCATGTACATCAGCTGGAGGACAAGAACTGTATAATTGGGTGTCGTCTGCATAGGACAGGGTGGAGACCGTGTGAGAATGAATAAGTGATGATAGTGGTTTGATGTATAGGATGAAAAGGATAGGGCCCAGGACAGATCCTTGAGGGACTCCAAGAGACAATGCTGATGGGGGTGACAACTGGTCAGCGACAAGTACAGACTGAATTCTACCAGAGAGGTAGGACTGGAACCACGCCAGCGCCGACCCACAGATGCCGTATACATCATGGAGACGATTGAGGAGGATGGTATGGTCGATTGTATCAAACGCTGCGGAAAGATCAAGGAGGGTCAGAAAAGACACATCGACTCCATCCAGAGCAGACAAAATGTCGTTGACAACTCGAGTCAGAGCTGTTTCCGTGCTCCCAAATCAAAACTTAATGTAAGCGATTCTAAGCCATCTCAGCTGATATAGGTCAACATATCCTTCCGGCTGTAGATAGCTCTCGTACAATGCATATAGTTCTAACTTTCCACTTCCTTCCAGGCCAGAGTGTCAGTTTTGGGCAAAACAATCCACAAGTCGCTGCTTAACACGAACAAATCTACCGGCATTCCTTGTGCCCTGCTGGAGCCACACAACAAATCCATTTCAACCAGGAGCTGTTTTACACAGTATGCCCAGTTGCGTTTGTCTAAGTCCTGCATGTAGAATAGCATATTGTAGGTTTTGCGTGGTAATCTGTCATTGGACATCCTAACAAGTCTAAGCCAATATTTGATACATCTTGCTGTAGACAGTATGTGCTTTGGGAGTCTACCCAGGTCTCATATTAGTTTTTTAGGGGCGTTCAGACCTCTCTGGGAATAACATCACTAAGTTTCCAAAGACATCTTAAGATCTGGCATGTCATTACTTTAGCTTTCGATGTTAACTCAGTTACTGGCCGGAGAATGGTCAGAGAAAGAGAGAGAGAAAAAAAAACGATTGAGGGAGAAAATATCCCCACCTGCCAAGATACAAACAGTGTCAGCACACAAACAAAATATTTACTTGCATCATGGTGAATACAAAGCTTATATAATCACGTTTCGGTTGACGACCCTTGACCTTCATGCGGGATCCCGAGATGCAAAGCTAAACCTTGTTGAGTGCGTGTTTTGATGTCTGTATACTGGGTTTCGTGTTTTGGCTGGGTTGGGGAATAGGCAACGGGAAAGAAAGGGTCATTTTAATATCTCAGTTTGGCTATGTTGTATCAAGTAACTCTGAGGGACCTGACTATACAGACTTTACGGGTGGCCTTATTTCACATGCGTCAGTAATTGAGAGTAGACCCGGGCCTGTCCTAAACATATACTTCCGTTCATTTCAGTGTTATATCATTCCTACTTATGAAGTCATTAACCTGAACGAAAGAGGAAAGAAAAACACGGTAGAAAGAAATATCCCCTGGGAAAAGGGGGTGGGGAGTAATAGCTGAGTCATTGACGAAGGCTGTACAAGCATGATTGCGTGGGTGAGTGGGGTGAAGTGGGTGGGGGTGTATGCGTGCGTTAGCGTCTGCAATATAAATGTGAAATGCAACAGAAATTGTCCGCAGCTTTAACGTTGTGCTGGCAGATCGACAACAGACGATGGAATGGCTGCGGTGCAAGTACTTTGAGTGACTGCTTAATCCTCGCAATGCTACATGTAAGACATGTGGCCACATATTTTTTCCGGATGTGCTGCGTAGTGTATACAAAGCACAGTCACAAGACAGCCTTCTGTGTGTTATCGTGTTCGGTCATTAACTCCCATGTGACACGGAACACTTCCTTATGCTAAAAACCCGGGATGAAAAAATGATGACGATTCAAAGCCTAACTTGCACCGGGAACGTTGTGGTGTTATGTCCTTCGTACAAAACCATTACCTGAGTTCATGCACAGCAAGAGTATTGTCCAGAAACAGAATGACAACGTGGAAAGGATTTAGATCATAGATATTAATTCGTCAGTCGACTTCAATGACGTCACTAAAGAAAACAGTAGCAGAGAGAACAATGTGTTTATACGGAAAACAGACAAACAGCAGTAATTAAGTTCCCGATCTGTCTCGAATGCACAGCTTCCCTTCGTACAAAACATTTACCTGCGTTCGTGCACAACAAGAGTATTTGCCTAGAGTAGGAAACTGGTGTACATCTATGTGTGGAATTGCTTTGCAGCATGTAGTGTCATCTGGGGCTCATCTCACGCACAAGATGACCGGGTAAACACACATGCGAGATTTCTGTTCGTAGCAGAAGGGTAACGTGGATGCTTGCCACAGATACAGAGAGTTGTGGGTCGGATTCCGTGTCTCTCCCAGGTGCTTTCTCTGCAAATGGCACCATTTTACCTTTTTTTTGGGGGGGGGGGCGGGTACGTTTATTCTGGGGCGGAACTTCAGTTTTCTCTCCCAACATCCTTTATCAACCTGTCCTTTCGTACGTCAGGCGTGATCCAGTATCCGCTGAAGATGAGGGTGCGATTGGGGTGATAGTGTGTATTTTAGTTTTTGTGTTTGTTTCCTGAGGACTGTTTTGGCTGGGGCTAGGGAAGGCAGCAGGAGGGAGAGGTTCGCCATAATATATAAGATTGGTCTATGTTACGTAAAGAAACCATGACGGATCTGAGTACACGGAAGTTCGAGGTGGTCTTGTTTCACATGCCGTACTAACTGCGAATAGCTCCGACTGTACTGCGCACCGCAGCTTTAAGTTCTTACTTCCGTTATCTTATTCCTGACTAATTTTAATCGAGTGAACTCCTTTAAAGCATGAAAACGCGCAGAATAACTGGAGCCAATCGAAATACAGTATCACGTAAAATATGCTAATCTCGTAGGGTCACCACTGAAAACCTTGCAGTTTCCTGGAAGATCTTTACTGCCTATACCCCACCCCACCCCTCCCCCAACCCCCAACTATCCCCTACTCCTAGCCCCCACCCTAACCCCACCCCTTCCCCTAAACCCCCCTCCTCTGGGAAAATCCCCCTCTCCCTCCCTTCCCCCCGCCCCTTGAAAGACCTTCGAAATATAGCTCGCCATTTGATTGGCTCCGCTTGTTACACATCCTAAATAGAGCTCGTCATTTGATTGGTTCCAGTTGTTCTGCGCGTTTACATGGTGTTAACCTCGTTTACATCTAGAACCGACGATTCGTGATAAGTTTTACTCATCCTTTATCCTCACATTTGTATGTGTGCTGGAAAGCGGTGTGATGAATCCTTTCATCCATCGACTATTTGTTATGATTAATACGACATAGACAACAGTAGTAAAATCATTTTGGCACGTTTTTTCTTTTCCTAACCTACTACAGCCATCTTGTCTTCGTGGGCCTCACGTCGTATTTCCAACTCCCATGTGACACGCACCACTTTCCTTGTTGTTTTGACAGTCAGGGTGGAAAAGGAAGACGTTTCAAAACCTAACTGGCAGCGGACACTCTGTGTCCTTGTGTCTGTCGTACGAAGCCGTGACCTGCTTTCGTCCATGCACGTAGATGAGTCACCATCGACAGGACGTAAGTTACTAGGCACGCGACAAACTGCATGTAAATAAATAAAATCGCGAAACTCTTTTCCAAGTAGAGTAAAAAATCTGTATCATACTTATCACACATTATCATCTCGAAATTCCAACAGCGAGCTTTGTTCTGATATTTTATTTACAGAATAAACATATTCTTATGCGTCGAGGAAAACGAATTGTCTGATATTTCCCCATGAAGCGGCACGAACGACTTGAGAGAAAGACGCTCATATCACGGCTGATCAGCCGGGGAATTATGACAAACACATCAGTCAGCAGATAATTTTCTTCTCACATAGTTACAGTTTAGCACCATTCCTTCCAAACCACGAAAGAATATTGTCTAGTAACAAAAGAGAACGTAGAACGGATGGAGATCTTGCCATTGATATTAAAAAGGCACAGTTCAGTTTAGAGGACGTTTCTAAAGACAATAGCAGAAAGAACAATGGGTTTTGATATGTAAGCTAAAGGGCATCATACTCGAGGAAAACAGACAGCGATAATTAAGTTCCTGGTCTGTATTAAATGTACAGTTTATCTCAGCCAAGCAGGACTTTCTAGGACTTTTAAACAGCGCTCAATAAAAGCTGTGCTGAAGCAGAGAACAGGAACTGGTTCATACCAGGACACAACTCAACAAATTAACTGCGAGGTAGGTTTGCGTCAATAAATTCAGCTTTTGTCAGCTGTCATATAATCTCGCTGGCAACAACTGTTAATTGTTGATTATTGCCCTAAAAGTAAAAGAACCTTTAAGAAAAAAATAAAGGTTTCTTGTGTGTTGGTGAAGAAAATTGGCTCGAGATGGGGTTTCTTGCACGACAGTACACAATAATTACATTTACAACAGTGCTCAGTCGGGTTAATTCTTTGGCTCTGTTGTGCTTGTAATTATTCACTTTGCAGGTTTGAAAAAATATGTTCAAGATGTACATGTGAAAGATTAAGAGCACAAACAGATGGTTCGAAGTTTTATCGCCTATACCAAGTGAGTCCCTGTGGTGGATATTTTTTGTGGGCATTTTTTTAAAACACAGTTAAACTCAGGCGGTCTGGCGTGGGGTTGTCGCTAGGGTTACTAAATGCATCTGGCTCGGGCGCGTGTTCAACGTAGACACAGGCATAGCTAACGTCGTCCTCAGAGCTGGAGGTGGAGGGTCGGATCTCCAGCGTGGCATGACCAAGACTTTTTTCTGGCAAGTAAATATAAAAATTAAAAAAAAATAAACAGGTATTTACTACGTTAGACACTAAGTATTGGCGTGGAAGGTTGCACGAAGCGGCCATAAGGCGCGTTTTTCGTGCAGAAAGTATCCCTGTACGATCCCTCATGCAGCCATGCATCTGTTTAGATAACAACACAACACAACACAATGCAACGCAATACAATACAATACAATACAATACAATACAATACAATACAATACAATACAATACAATACAATACAATACAATACAATACAATACAATACAATACAATACAATACAATGCATAGAATAGTTGTTCAAGAGATGACTCAGTATTGATAAAAAAAACTTTCTTCTCTTTCTTTCAGTTCCTAATAATTTAATGGACGTCTGCTCTGATGAGCAGCTAGAAATGACCCTGTTCTGAACACCCAGTCAAAGAGCGTAAAAATGTTTTCGACAAAGTTGTATGCCGTCGACTGCACGGGTATTTCAGTCAGAAATCGTCATCTTTGTTGAAGTTCATTAGTCACAAGCACTCACACATGCTCAAACGCACGCACACTCCGGCACAAACAGGAACGGGGATACAGGATATCGCAGATTACCTGCGAGGACAACATCGATATGAAACGAGAAACAGATAAAGAAAGATGAGATGGTCATTTAGAGAGAGGAGGTTGGCGGGGGAAAAAAATCCGTGCAGCGGAGGTACTTTCGCTTTTCGCATAGGGCAACTTTTTAAAACTTTCTTCTGGGTGGGGGCTAGCGGAGGGGTAGTGGATGGAGTTAGGGGGAGCCGTAGGGGTTAGGGGACGGGTTAGGGCTTAAGATCATGACGTCTTGACCTCTAATCCGGAAACAGTATCCGCCATCTTGGGAACACAGTTCGCTATGCTAGAAGCGAAAATACCTTCCCTGCACGCAATCGCAAGTGTTGGCGGGTGCGGGTGGAAGGTGTGTGTGTGTGGGGGGGGGGGGATAGGAGGAGGAAGAGTAGGACAGGGCTGTGCGAATTTCTCAAGACAGACAGGAGGGCAGGTGAAGCTAATGGCGCAGTTCGGGTCTCTACTGACCTGCCTTGAACCCGTTGCTGCATTGAGGTTTTTGCGTACCATGCCTGTCAACAGAAAGAATGACGTGTGACCGGCCGCGCATCACTTCCAACGAGCGATGAAAAATTTACAGAGCACGGACAGGGATCTGTGCATGTTGAATGTTGGACAGAAAAACACATGCAGCCAGGGATGCAAAGAAAAACATTGTTTCCACACACTGTTTATAAATGCATAAATCTTTATCCTTTCGTGGACTTTCTGTCTGTCTTTCTGTCTGTTCATCCATTCTTCTTTCCCTCCATCCTGTCGTCTAGTCTACCCAGATAATTGTCCACCCACCCCTTTCCCATTCATCCGTCCAGTCATGGTACATACTTGTGGGCTTTAGCTGTTTCCTTTTCTCGCTCACCTGAAAATGTCAAGCACGTTGTTTTAACTCAGTCTGCGCAATAAAGTTTCATTCATCGTATCACCAGGACATATGTAAAATTTCACATTTGCACTAACAAACATCTTAACCTTTTGCCCTTTTAATAATATAGTTTGGAGGCCTCGCCCCCACCCCTTCCCCACCGTTTCCCATTGTCTGGTCACACTGGCCTCACGCGGCTCGACTGAGCGGTCAAGATTTAATCTAACTACCGGCAATAAAGACTTTTTCGAGTTTTTCATAAAACAAAATTTAACATCTCAGTGAAATCTGGCAAGTATGTGGGTGAAAAGTCTTCACTTGGACCCTAAAACTTTAGTCACTATCGACTTAAATACTGTTTGCAACTCTTGCCTTCTCTTGATTAGCATCGACCAATTGTTTCAATCGGGTTAGTCGCACCGTGTGACCAAGGTTGAAGAAAGAAAGTTGACAAAAAGTACGGTTGGTGAAGGTGTCAGCATTGTCACCCTTGCTAGCTTTGCCCGTTAATACTGACAAGCCGACTGATGTCACGAAACCATGGAAATCTAGTGAGTGAAAAGGACTACTCCTACCGAGGTTTGTGATTGGCTGAAATGATCGCAAGGGTTTGTCTAGGATCTCAAGGCATTGCCATGTGTGAGCCAGCCTCGAGAGAACTTACCATAGGGATAAATTTCCATGACTCGAAGAACACGGCGTGCAATGACGTGAAATGATAAACAAGAGACGATGTTGATGAAGATCATAAGAAAGCACGTGGCAGCAACTATCAATACGATGACGTCACATTCGGGTCTTTCCGTAGCTGTGCGGCAGGTTTCCGTCGTGGAAGAAGTTCCAAGGAAGAAATCTGCGGGTGAGCTTTCGTCGAGAGCTTCATGTGTCGAGGGAATTGTGCTTGTCAGCAATTCCTCAGTCTCTTCGGTAGTAGGTTTTGTAGAGGCTTTGTCAGATAACACACACGCATGCGCAAGAGGACCCATCCATTAGACACACGCACGTGCATACACGTACACACGAAGGCATGTACCCGTATGGATGCATTCACACATATACTCAAAACATGAATGCACACACAAGCGCACAAAGCTTATATCGTATGTTCAAGCGTTAAAATATATCGCAACAATTAAACAAAAAGAAACAGCTTGTCTTTGTTGATGGAAAGGAGTATTTAAACAAAATTGGTTTAAAGTTTTGTTTAATTCTGTCTGTCTGTTTGCCTAGCTGCCTGTTTGTTTGTCTTTTTACCTACCTACATGCCTGTCTGCCTGTTTGCCTGTGTACCTGGCTGCATGTGTCTGTCTGCCTTCCTGTCCTGTTGTCTGTCTATTAAAATGTCTTACTTCTATGCATTCATCTCTTGACATAACCAGACTCCAAATGTCAGTTAACAATACCCACATAATATAGTAATGTTCACCAATTTCTTGAACCACGGCTTCCTGGTCGTGGTCTGAATGACCTGCAAGAGTAGCTGCCCTCTTTCGTGTACCAGTACTCTAAAAGTCTGGCTCGGCCGCTTTTCACGGGCACTGTCTGCTGTGAACGCACTCCGACAAATCTCATTGTCGGTGCTTGTACAATGGTCCTGTGACACGCTCAGCACACACAACATTCGAAAATTACCGGTGTTTGTAATGTGTGAAATGGCTAGTCTATAAGGCGGATGGACCTCACGAACTGAGACCAGAATTCCTTCTGAGTCGACAGTAGAGTCAATGCTGTTTTCGGTAGACCGTTGTTCCGAGCCTGTGGAGGAAATTATTTTGAAAAACGTTGGAATGGTCAGTAAACTACAAAACTACGACTACTTCCAAGTTCTTGTTTAAGAAATAGTTTAATTCTTCAGTTACAATATTGCACGCACTAACGTTATGTATGATCGCGCCTGCGCTCGCTCGCTCGCTTGCACGTACGCACACACTTGCGTGGTATGAGGACAGACGGAAGGAGAGAATGATACAGCGAATGGAGTGAGGGACAAAAAGAAGTAGAGGAGTGGTGGTTGATAAGGGGAAGTTAAGGACGATAAAAAACCGCCAGAGAACATGAAGGCGAGAAACCAGCAAAAAGTACGATCAAAGAATCTTGATGGCATCATTGATCTTGACGAACGTCGTGAATATTTTTTAATGCAAAAATGGATCGAAAAGTCTGCATGTTAATTAAATTGTTCTCTTTATATTTCAGACTTAGCATAGGGGTGAAATCTGTATATCGCAGTTAAATATGTATGAAACTACCAAAAAAATCAATGAAAACATATCTCTTAATTGGTGTATTGCTGTTTTGATGACTTGTAAATAGCACAAGCATACAGATACGAAATGGGAGTTGGGTTTCCTTGTTCATTAATAATGAACAATAGGTTTATTTTTAAGTAAGAATATGTCGTCCCTCGACATGAAAATGATACTCTCCTCTAAGTCCCAGCTTCACAAAAGATATTTCTCTAAAATAATGGTGTTTGGGACAAAACGTCAGGACATGAACTACTTTTACATAACAAATGAAGCAAAGATTTAATTGAGAAGCTGACAGCTGAATGCCATAAAATACTCACTTGATCCAACAGTGATATTTATTGTCTTCTTTAGAGACTTTCCTTTTAGTGAGACGGAGAAAGTCCATTGTCCACTGTCGGCTTCTTGAAAAACTTTCTTCAGACCACATTTATGTCCCGGCCCTTCCTTTTTACATATACACTCACAGTCGTTGAGAGATACAAATTTCTGAGATGTTTTTTCCAAATAACATTTTAAGCGAGAAACGTTTTCCATGGGTGCTTTGTGATTGACAAAAATTGCAGTGAGATTAAAGTCATCAACCTCCTCCACTGAAAAGTGAATTTCGGATGTGGTGTTCGCTTCGAAGGCTAAAGAATCTGTAGCGTTGACAATGATAAGCGCAGGAGATCCTGAAGACAAATAGTTTCAAGTCCCAGGATTAGATTTCAGACCCGGCTCTGCTCGGAGGCAAGTTAAAGACCGAAGACTTTTTTCATTTCATTTCTTTCTTTCTTTGCTTTTATTTTTTTTCTCTTCATTTCTTTTCGCTATCCCCTTCCCCTATTTTCAACACATACGGCATTCGTACGCCACGAAAGGTACTCGCACAAGGCGAAAGACAAATACATTCTTGCATGGTATCAACAACACAATTTCAGACACAATGCGTTTCGAATAGCTGGAAGGCTTAAGGGAACAACAATTCAAATATCTCTTCCATTTTCCCTACCTTGGGACAAAGCAAAGCACACTGAGAGGACCTGACAAATGGCAAAATGTCGATATAAAAATTGTCCCGTCTGCTCCATATTGCTTATCTGTCTTGGCAGCAGCATTAGTAATGAAAGCATCTTAAACAAATACTTTGTTTATTAACTCTTCTTGATGCCTGTTCGAAAGTTGGGGTTACTTCCGTAGGTGCTACTCTGCAGGAGGTTTCATGTAAAAATGTAACCATCGCTCATTCGATTGTATCTAAAGAGGAAACATTTTACGAAAAACTTATTTTTGTTTTTCAATTTCTTCTGCTTTCGGAAACTAGGATACACGAAGAAGCACCAAAAGAAAAGTGACCCTAACGAAATCTTGAAGTGACTTGTAAGACACAGTAGATACTCTTTGAAACGTTGGACAACACACATTGTTTTCACATAGTTATAAGACACAGTAGATACAATTTGAAACATTGGCCAACACACATTGTTTTCACATAGTTATAAGGTGGATATAATTTTATGGTAGAAGTGAGAGACACGCAGGCGTGCAGATTGACGAATGGACGGACAGAGAGACAGAAACCTTTCCACAGACAACGATGAATGATAAATGATAGCAATGTCGATGATAGTGGTGATGATTATAAAGGTGATAATTTATTATGCGTTCGAGAAAGAAAGACAGACAGAAATGCAGAGGAACATAGAGAGAAGGGGAAGAGAGAAAGAGAGAGAAAGACAAACAGAGAGAGAGAGACAGAGAGAGAAAGGCAGAGAGAGAAAGAGAGAGAGACAAAGACAGACAGAGAGAGAAAAACAGAGAGAGAAAGAGAGAGAGAGAGAAAGAGAAAGAGAATGGGCAGAGAAGGCAAGAAGAGATACTCGGCGAAATGAGACCAGGCAGAACATTCTTTGAAATAACCCACGGTTAGACGATTTATGGTGCCATTTCAAATGCGAAATTCCTGCAACTGATCTTTGGCACGGTCGTAGACACATGGAGGAAAAATTGTTTTTTCACTGCACGGCCTCACTGCGCTCACGTGAGTTATGTCCCTTACATCGTGGACTCAGCTGCAGCATGCACTGCCTTATAACAAACTTTGTTTTATCATCAGCGCTCACTGTGTGAGATTTCACCGATAAGCAGAGCGTACTGAACTCTTTCTCTTCCAGGACATTCGTTATTTCGACGAGACTTTACAATTCACGTGTTTTGTCTGCAGCCTGCTTTATCCAGAGCGCCATGTCCGAAAAATGTTGCCGTTAACAGCCTGCATGCACGTGTTCATGCTTGTGTGCGTATGGCTGTGAGAAGCTGGGAAAAATTGGGTGGTTAATATTCTTTCTCTCCTTTCTCTTTGTTTGTGTGTGGGTGCGAGCGCGTGCGTTTTTTTTTTTTGGGGGGGGGGGGAGAGACTGAGCTTTTGCCAGCTTGTGCGAGAGCTTTTTCCAGTTAGTGTGCACGTGCGTGCATGAGAACGTACGTAGGTGTTGACACGCGAGGTCTGATACGGAAGGAAACAACATCCTGCATCTCTGAATCAACGCATCAGGAACTTAAAACCAGCGGGAAACTTTTTGATCACGCCACCTTTCCGAAATAAAAAAAATCCTCAAGCTGGGGAGATTACTCGAGATGGCAAGTCACAATGCCCCTTCCCGACCAAACGCCAGCTATTCAAACCGCCGTGTTGATATATAGACAGACAGACAAACAGACATACTTACAGACGTACGGACGACAAACTGACAGATGGACAGACAGAAAGACAGCTTGACAGACAAACAGACTGACTGACAGATAGAAAAACAGACGTGTGTGTGCATTATATATTGTTATATTCACATATTACATATTGATTGAATACATCACATATATTTCTATAAGTACATACAAGCAGAACCTTATATCTTTACACGCATTAGTAAGATATCTTTTAAGGAGGCTTCACTGAAATCAAATTTTCCGCTAGATCATTCCTGTAAGGATTAAGTCTGTACAAAAATATTTTTGTGTGTGAGAAGGATTCATCCTACTCTTCTTCGTTTACCTAGATCTGATCGTACATTAGATATCTCTGCTTTCTACCTATGGTTTCAGTAATGCGTAAAATACTTGTAAACAGCCTACGGTGCCGACACTGAAGTGTTCCGTAACAGTCATTTAGCTTCTTTCCTCCGATCCAATTTGCATATTGCGTGGAGTAAGCAGAAACGGGGCATGGTCAGCTGACACATCCCAACCAATGAAAACAAAAATACAAAAAGAAAGGAATCGATCTCGAGGACTCGCGATGCAGAATGTAGGTTGTCTTGTTAAGCAGAGTATGGACAGAAAGCTTAATTCAACATCTGCTTAGATTGTCAGGAAATCATCATACTTTCGTATGCTGTATATCTTCCTGCTGAATACAATACACAAAATGTTAAAAAGTCGACCCTATAAGGAAATGAGACAGCAGAGAAGGCGTAATGGTAAATGATGAATAATGTCGTCACAATAATTATTCTCATCACCATCACATCTCAGTACAACTCCCCTCCTCCTTCTCATCATGACAATCATAATTGTCGATTTCAGTGTTGAAGCTTTCTTCCTTATTCCAGTTTCAAATAAAAACAATAAATAAGCGTCATTGCTATTTGAAAAAAATGAAAGACATTTCTTTAGTACTGTGGCTTCCGTTTGCTTTGTAGGTCTGTGACTCTGTTCCACGTTTTAAATGTGACTGATGAGTGCGAGATATATGTTCACTTGAGATAGCTGTGAAAAATTAATACTATCAACAGCTATTAAATTGCGACGATCTTGTGTCGACATTACCTATAAACCTGTACGGATATTGCCTGTCACTGTTTATCGAAATTACCTCTCAACGTGTATGACCACTACCTGTCAACGTATATATCGACATTACCTGTTAATATGTATCGAGATTACCTGTTAATATGTATCGACATTACCTGTTAATATGTATCGACATTACCTGTTAATATATATCGACATTACCTGTTAATATGTATCGACATTACCTGTCAACGTGTACCGACCATTACATGTCAACAAGTGTGGACGTTACATGTCCAAATTTAAGGATCAGTCACACCTTGTGTTTTACATGCGGAAGGATGATACGGACACCATGTACACCAGCCCCGAAGATAAAAAAGGCTGACGCTGCACCTCAAAGATTTCATTCTGTCTGTCGCGTCAAACACACGGCTTCACTAAATCGTATGAAAGCAGTCGCAAGAAGTTAGTCCAACCGTTTTCAACGAACCATATAAAAAAAGGTGTAATATTCTTCACAGAGACAATTTTTCACGAAAATCTTAAAGCGCAAAAGCTTCCTGGGGCAGAAAACTCTTCATCAAAATTGTCGTAATCATTCTAAGTAGCTTTAGAATTATTTATAACGAAATTATTTCCTATGACTTAGTCGGTGGTTGTAAACTGTGCATAAGTTCGCCTGCAACAGCAAGGGTTCAATGTCGATGAAGGTATTTATTTCTTCGTTTGTTCTTTTTCTTCTTTCTTTCCCTCCTTTCTGTTTCTGTTTTTCTTGTTCCATGGCTTATTTAGTAACTATTTGCAGACAGAATTTGACTACCTTCTTCAATCTCTTCACCGCACTGTTAGAAGAATGCTTAATACTTTCATATCCGAATCGTTACTGACTAATGTATACATAACAAATACTCACACACGCGGAAACCAAACATCTCCACCCTCTAACATTTTTTTAGCCCTACTCCATTTCAATGTCCTTCTATAACATCATCATTGAGTTTATCAATAAAAGTTTCTTTTTCTACCGGAAGATTTATTCTCCGTGGGAACATGATCAGTGAACGCATCAGTTCTTGAGACCCGAGAGTGAGTCTGATGAACAAGTGCCTCATCCTAATTATTTGTTTACAGTTTAGGTCAGTACAGATAACTGTCGAGCAGTGTTCTGCAAGTTCTTTACACTGCATGCGTCAAAATGAAGCAGGTGAAAATTTTTAAGTACAGGATGGGAAGTCAACGATAATGAAGGACGCGGTCAAATTTTCATCTCATTTTAGAGGACTACATGTAGGATGCTAAGCCAAGTCACAAGGTAAGTTACTACCGCATCGTTACTATTATCTTTCTCTGGTTTTACCTCCCTTCCTCATCTTGTATCGCTCCCTTTTCCACCTCTCCTCTGTCCACTTAAATTTCTTATGCAAAGTTACAACCAACCAACCAACCAACCAACCAACCAACCAACCAACCAACCAACCAACCAACCAACCAACCAACCAACCAACCAACCAACCAACCAACCAACCAACCAACCAACCAACCAGTTGGAAGCGCTTACTGATGAACAGATCTGTACAGAAACATAATCAAAACAACATTTAATAATTTCCAATAAAAATACCAGCAAACTTTCAGGAACTGTTAGTCAGTCACGGAAACAGCTTCGCCAAGGCGCCAGAACGATCTAAAGCCAATGATGCGCAAAGATGTGTTCATCTTCGGTCAACTGTGTCTGATGGCCTTCGCCGCTCTTACATCCGGTGGGTGCAAAAGAAACTTCTGCTAACGTTTCTGCAGAAGGGGAGCGTTTGTGCCAATGTCAGCTTTGTCGTTATGGGGCAGTGCAGAGAACCCTGTCGCGAGAATCGCAGATCAAGCCGCTCAAGCGGATTGACAGAAGTTCAGGCACTGCAAAGGATGAGCGACAGCAGGAAAACTTTCAAGAGAACTGGGAATAGTTCCGTTTTATTTTGCCAGATCCCTTGTAGTGCCTCAGTTTCTGGCAAGCTTCTGTAAATGGTCTTGTCTGTGGTTTTCAGGGTTAGCTGTATAAGCTGACGAATTGACGCAAACTATCTCCATGGTGACTATGAGATGCATGGATGAGAGAGAGAAAGAGAGAAAGAGAGAATATTGCAAGAAAGAGAATGTATCATTTTCTAAAATGATTCTTTTGCAAAGGATTGCGACCAAAGCTGCGGTGTACAACTTTGTAGCCTTAACGCTATTTTTGTAGACTGAATGTGTCAGAATACTGTTTTAGAAAATAAATATTTGTTGGTTAACTTGTTTCTGTGGAGACTAAGCTAAATGTGGACATCGTCATTGCCAGGGTTCCCAAACATTACAATTTTCAACGCAACTGGCCCTTTCATCTTCGATGCAAACAAGTCTTCTGAAGTTCTTTTCTCTGTAGAGGACACTGGCGAGGGAAATCTAACTTACACAGTCTTCGTCAATCATAAAGGTCTTGGAGAAAACGTTTCTCGTTTAAAGTGCTATTTGAAGAGCACTACGCAGAGCTGCAGTTTCAGCAGCAAAGACTGTGAATGTCTGGATAAAAAGCCTGGACATCATCAGTACAGACTCAAGAAAGTTTTTCAACGAGAGGACAGCGGAGACTGGACGTTTTCTATCTTGGGAAAAGGATTGTCCCTGAGCAAGTCTCTCAATATTACTGTCGTGTCACGTGAGTATCACATGATGCTTTGCATGATGAGCATGGGACGCGTTGCCCGAGTGTCCTTATCACTGTTTGATGTATTAAAGCGCTCATACCATTACCGGGCCACGTGACCTCTGTAAATTGTTTATTTAAAGTTCGGGATAGGTATTCGTGCATTGGACAGGAGGAGTGAATGGCTGCGTCACTTATCTCAGAATGACCTTTGTGTTTATGAAATTTGGCGTCTGCTGTCATAAATCGATGATTACTGAATGCGAATTCAACGAGGAATAGATGGTTACTGCATAGAGCTGATCAACAACCTACTCAAAGACGTCATCAAATGCCAAAAATAAGTCAACCATGTGATTATTCTTGTACAACATATCATCCATGGAAAACCGTAAACCGTTTTATAGAAGATTTGGCTAATCGTCACAAAGTCTCTAAAAGAGAATAAAAGGAGGGAAAGAAAAGAAAAAGGGAAGAGAGAGAAAAAGAAAAAAGGAGATAGAAGACAAAGGATGAATAAGGAGATGATAGGAGAGAGAGAGAGAGAGCGAGAGAGAGAGAGAGAGAGAGCACTATACAAAGTAGACAACTGTATAACTAAAGTTACATTGTTCGATTTTAATCTAAATCTTCCAAAACATTAATTATACTGTGCTATTTTCCATTCAGATTCCCCGCAAGCCACTGAACCTGCCATTTCATCGACTGCAGGTGGGTGTGCCGTTGTTTGAACGTTTTGTGCAAAGTTGTTGTACACAGTTGCTTCTGAATGCGTTTGTCGGAGTGCGCCTACTTATTTGTCCTTCTCTGCTACTATTTTTCATGGTGTCATCCGAAAATAGTTTTCTTTTCTCTAACGTCTTTTGGTTGATTTCTGGGTGCGTGTTTTTGTGGTTGGGTGTGGTATCTGGATGTACTATTAATTTGATACTGTGGCTGTCTTCGTTGTTTTTGTAAAGCGTACTGAGTGAGCCCTAGCGCTCTTTAAGAATCCGATGATATTGATAAGATGATTGATGATTGGTCAAATGTTATGTTACAGAGACGGTGCAATCTTTAGGTTCTCCACCATCGTCAACAATGAGTGAGTCTTTTGTTGGGAAGTCTTTATTTTCTTCAACACTTGCCTTTCTTTCTCCATAAATTTACTTCTCTCTTACTGCCTCTGTGATAAAGTGGAACCAGACGACATTGTGCACAAAAGCTCTGTCCTTTCACGAGACAGCAAACAACGTCAGCCGAGGGCTTGCGGACGGGTCGTTGCGAGGAGCAACGGAGGCGCATCCTAACAACCTTGACATTGACGCTGACTGCACCAGGGGCTGTGACAGGATTTTCCTCGTCGTCGTTATCACGTGCGTTGCTATTCTCATCGTCATCTGCGTGGCCTGCGTGCTGCTGATTATCAGCGTGCGCTACTTCCTCAACAGATTCGCATGGGAGCACAGGCACTGTCTGTTAAGTGAGTGGAATTCAATGTTGAGCTGCGTTACAAACCAAGAGGGGTTAGTTCAAATAGTTCCTTTTTAACATTCTTCAATTTGTTGTTTACGGCTGTGTCAATTTCTATGGTTCTGTTAAATAAAAAAACAAGCAAAAACAAACAAGCAAAAGCAAACAAGCAAACACAAACAAACAAAGAAACAAACACAAACAAAAACACAAGCACAGACAAAAACACAAGCGCAGAAAAAAACACACACGAACAAACAAATAAATAAACAAAAACAAAACAAAAGAAATAAACACATGCGAGCAAGCAAACACAAAACAAAGACACAAACAGGCAAGCAAACAAAAAATATGGCAAACACAAGCACTGCCACGTTGCACAGAGTTACCACAAATCTTCAAAACGATGTGCCGGCGACATTAAAAGTGCTGCCCCGATTAGGACTGATGGCTCTGAATCATGCTGTCCACGACTGCACTAGAGAGGGATAAATATAAACTTATTCTTTGAACAGGTACACAAGAGTTCGGGATGCACGCCGACAGCCTGTGAGTACCCAACAGCACATAACCCCCTCCCTGCACGTGCACCCCCACACACGCGTACGATTATCCACACCTACTTGTTCCCCGCTCCACGCAAACAAACCCACCGACACGCAGGTGGAGAATATACATTGCCGAAAAATTTTAATATTAAGAAAATCTGTTTGCTTGTCTGTATAGTGATTTCTTTCTGCCTTTTCTCTCTTATTTAAATCCAACAGCTTGTAGGAATCCAGTCACTGCATGAGAGCACACGCTGTTAGCTTTACGCCTTTGATAAAACCCTCTCGGGAAATGCGTTGCTGTGTTTCAAAACAGTCTAATTTATTAAAATATTTCCTTGATGAATAAAAGAGTGCTTTATCAAATACTTTTAACACCACACACACCCACTGTCACAACAGAGTCAGGCTGTTTAAAGATGACTCATAAACTGACATTCGTACTGACATAACTGACTCACACAACTGCTTCCTGCTGCTTGCAAAAGTCGTCTTTGCATTCGCGTTTGAACTCAAAATGCAGTTTAAGATTAAAAAATAAATTATTTTATTACATAATGAACATAGAATAGAAAGATTGCTACCAAGACAGTCAAATACAACAACCAAATTAATTGTCAGACTTCGCTGTACACGCCTGCCCGTGGTTAGGGTCTGAACGCCATCATGAATTGTATCCATTCCCACCACACAATTCGTATTTTTCAAGTTCGCATGGTTATCGTCCAACTTTCACTCTCAATAAATTAGTCGATCGATCTGTCTTTGTCACCGTGTAACAATATGCGTGTCAGGCAGTAGGTAGCAGGTAGGTTAGTGAGGGGCACAGAGTACAGTTTAGAAGAGGACATTCCATCCAAGACAGATCTGAGCCTGAACTTAACACTTAGCAGGTCAGATATGACTGAGAGGTCAGACACACCATTTTAAGCCGCGCAGCACTCAATAACTATATACAAAAGGGCCGTAACTCCACTCAATAACTATATACAAAAGGGCCGTAACTCCAAACTATGTATCGTCCACTAGGGTCACCAAGCATGCAGTTGCCCACCACAGCCACACGTGCAGATGGGAAAAGGTCAGCAGCAGACATTTAATACTGATATATAAACTCTAGTGGGGAAAGGGGAAATAGACTAGACTTGGATACTTGGAGAGATACTTGGACCGAGGGATACAGACGGATGAAGTTGATCGTCTGAGGGACATGGAGAGTTACTAAGGTTGTAAACCGGCCCGCCACTAAGATTCTCACCGATTGCGGAATAAAACTTTGATGGCCAAAGGTAACGGGTCAGTTGAGTGTTAAAGGAAATCAGTGGTGAACGTTTCGGTGTGGCGAAGGGGCATTAACACAGACTTTGCTACATGTCCCTTTCTGGAGCCGTGACGATCTACGTAATGCTACACACCGTGTACCGGTAAAACACAACGTTACCTGCTGACACTGTTTTGTACAGTGCAGTAACACAAAGAAACAATTCAATGTTCTCGGTACTGTATAGCAACACACCACATATGAAACTTGTATTGCGTGGCAACACACCAGGCAGCCACCACGGGCTCCAAACACAACGCATGACAACGGGATTTCTGACCACAATTTTAACTCCCTCGGACAACCCCCCTCTGACCTGGGCTTCAAGGTAATCGAAATACATCTGAAAAAAAAATTTGGGTGAAGATCATTTATCGACTACAGTATTTAAGGGGTGACAAGAGACTGTCCATTGCCACGCTACACTATCCCATCCCTTGCTGTGTTTTCAGGAACCTTCGGTGGGGCCATGGTTGGTCCCCCCTTGCCGTGGTCAGTTGGTAGTTGTTGTTGTTGTTGTTGGTTTGGAAGGGAAAGTGCTTCCACCTCGCGGTGATTTCGCACTGAAGGGGAGGGGAGGTCAGTTGGTATGTGACTCGGCGCGAATTTATTCTGTCCAGGTGTCAGAGGCGAGTCTATGAAATAAAATAGAAAAGGGTGGACAGCTTAGTGCCACGTTGCGTGCCTTGTCTGAACAGGCGTGCAGTGACTACCCCTGTGGGCCAGCAAGTTTATAGAAACACCACATACGTTACACCCACCTCCCTGCTCGTAATGCTGTAATGGTTCAGTGAAGCACTGAGCGTGCATGCACACGAACATGCATATAGAACCCCCACGCAAAACCAACACATGCACAGAACAGGACAGCGAACCATGCAGTTACACAGGGCAAAGAGCCATGGTTCAATACCAGTGCTTCATAGCACACCTGCCCTGTTCGATCCAGGTGGAAATGGGTTCCTGACCTATGGAAAGCAGAGAGAGAGAGAGAGAGAGACGGACACACAGACACGTTTGGGTCTCATACATCCCAACTCGCCTACGACCAAAGAGTTTTGCAACCATTAGCTCAAAAGATTCCTGAAGTTAACATATACTTAATAAACATGACCTTAAGTAAAACATTATCTAATAAACATTGAGAGCTCTGTAACCCCCCCCCCCCA
>SMGT01009891.1:0-46786 GCA_004794575.1 Lanistes nyassanus | reverse complement strand
CCCATTACTATTGTCAACAGATGCGAACTTCTCCCAGACCGCCTACAGGCAGAAACAAGCTTTAGGCGAGGTAAGCAATATTGAGAGGTTTGTACACGTGGATTGTGTGCGGTTATGTCTATATAACTGTCACTGTTATGTAGCAGACTTCTGTTAAGGCTTAGGATTATGAAAGTTGTAGATTTGCCGGTGTGGACGCTGAAATATAGTGGGTATTGTTCTCTCATCTAGCCATTGTGTTCTCTCATCTAGCCAGTGTTCTCTCATCTAGAAATAGCGTTCTCTCATCTAGCCAGTGTTCTCTCATCTAGAAATAGTGTTCTCTCATCTAGAAATAGTGTTCTCTCATCTAGCCATAGTGTTCTTTCATCTAGAAATAGTGTTCTCTCATCTAGAAATAGTGTTCTCTCATCTAGAAATAGTGTTCTCTCATCTAGCCATAGTGTTCTCTCATCTAGCCATAGTGTTCGAACAGTTTCGTTTGAAGGTTTGCAAATCTGCGCTAGCTAGTTTATTCCACAAGAGTGGAAAACTAAACAATTTTGAATGGTGGTTCTGGTTACAAACTACCACCACTACGACACCAATACCGCCACCACCATCATTACCACTACCACCTGCCTTAACTGTGACCATATATGTCATCATGCATAAAGAGTTATTAGCGAAATCGAAGGAAGGAACGAAGGAAGGAAGGAAGGAAGGAACGAAGGAAGGAAGGAAGGAACGAACGAACGAAAGAACGACCGACCGAACGAACGAACGAAGCCGAGCCCAAACAAAAACCCAAACCCACCACCCACCCTCCTACCCAAACCGTACCCACCCACCCACCAGCCAACCAACCAGCTGCGCAAATGAGCATGTCTGCGAGAAATCTATAATACATGTAATTCATTTTCTAATCAAGCCATTTCTAATACCTTCTTTTTGTTGACATCTGAAAGATACCCACCAAGTGCAATGACTTTCTTGAATGAACAGTAAAGATAAAAACGCTGGGTCCATGGAATCTTGCCGTCAGTCTTGTTTCTAGCAAACTACTATAGTCTTAATTTGAAGTCCTTCAAAATCAGTTTCCATCGCTAACTCTTTGGTGCTACCAGTTAATACCAAACCCAAATTTACAAAAGACTAACACGATGAAGTCCATCTGTGATATCGATGACAGGAAGGTACTACGCCTATCGACGCAAGAGAACACGATCTCCTGCCCGTGACGACGTTGGAGACGACATCAGCTACATGTGCATCGACGATGATAGCGTCCATGATTCGTACTTGACCCCTGTGGCAGACGCCCTGAGGGAGAACGCCGCAGACTGATGTAGTGTCAGAGGGCAGGGTCAAGGCGGTCTTGACGGCTCGTGCCTTGTCGCTGATATTGGGAAAACAATGTGAACTGTGTTGAATGTCCGTGTCGCGTTTAGTGACGGAGTTCTCGTGGCTGTTGGACAGATTGGAGACGAGCAGAGCAAAACGCGTAAACCCGTGTAAACGGGTTTGGAGTGGTGTGATTACAGCAGGGAGTTGGGAATGTTAACGCCTTCCTATGCATATTCAAACAACCGCTTGTTGACTCCTTCATGCAAAACTGACACTCTGATTTAGAAAAATGTGACCGATTAGTAATCTATCCTCCTACAGTACACCAGCTGAGATGTTTCAGAGATGTTTATATTAGATTCAGATTCGGAATAATTTCAGTCCTAGTCCTACGATATAGTAAGGACGTATTGGCACGAGACCTGGCCTGTCCATTATGTAAATATGAAATAGAAAACAAACCCCATGTTCTTTTCTTTTGGAAAGTGTACTGCAAACAGCTAGAGATGTGGGTCTTGGGTGATGGGTCAGACGAAACCATTGCGCAAACCTCGCGCTTTCTGTACAGAGCTTTCATGCTGGACAACCCCCGTACAGATACACAACAACATTAATTACTGTCACGTTCTGTTGACGAACCACGCCACCCTTGTAATTAAGCACATAATAGATAATGGCTTTGTCACGCTTATTGACACAACTTAGCACTCCAACAAGGAGTGTTTCACTCCCACATGAAGAAATGTTTCACTCCAACATGAAGGAATGTTTAACTCCGACATGAAGGAATGTTTCATTCCAACATGAAGGTATGTTTCACTCCAACATGAAGGACTCTTTCACTCCAACATGAAGGAATGTTTCAGCCCAACAATGAGTGTTTCACTCCAACAAGAATGAATGTGTCACTCCAACAAGGAATGTTTCACTCCCACATGAAGGAATGTTTCACTCCAACATGAAGGAATGTTTCACTCCAACAAGGAATGTTTCACTCCCACATGAAGGAATGTTTCACTCCAACATGAAGGAATGTTTCACTCCAACATGAAGAAATGTTTCACCCCAACAAGAAGGAATGTTTCACTCCAACATAAATGAATGTTTCACTCCAACAAGGAATGTTTCACTCCCACATGAAGGAATGTTTCACTCCCACATGAAGGAATGTTTCACTCCAACAAGAAGGAATGTTTCACTCCAACAAGGAATGTTTCACTCGGACATGAAGGAAGGTTTCACTCGGACATGAAGGAATGTTTCACTCCAACATGAAGAAATGTTTCACTCCAACATGAATGAATGTTTCACTCCAACATGAATGAATGTTTCACTCCAACATGAAGGAATGTTTCACTCCGACACGAAGGAATGTTTCACTCCAACATGAATGAATGTTTCACTCCAACAAGAAGGAATGTTTCACTCCAACATGAAGGAATGTTTCACTCTAACAAAAAGGAATGTTTCACTCCAACATGAAGGAATGTTTCACTCCAACATAAAGGAATGTTTATCCGTTTGTTTCACACTGTTAATGGCACTTGTGTTAAGTTTGATGTCAGTGTTACATTTGCGTCGATGTTTCTGTTGTATTAGTGGATTGTACTCTCACACCCCTTGACGATGACTTATTGGTCAAATCAATAAAAAAATCAAAATCAGAATCAACTCTCTCTATCTCTCTCTCACACACCAAACACACACACAAATGCACACACACACACACACGCGCACACAATGTTGTAAGCGAATGTAAAGTATTAAGCAAAATTAAGGATAAAGATTAGGGCTATTACAGTCTTTATTGGAATATTAATCGATAAACAAATTACAAAAGTAATGACCATTGACACAGCAGTAGATTTGTAGTCACTACAGTTAGTACACAGTAATAACACATTCCAACAATCAGCTACACACGGTGAAAATTGTTTGTTGCAGTGAAATAATCTCCGTGTAAGACAGTCGACACACAGTCAGGACACAGTCTGTAACACAGTTTTCTATTGGCCACGTGCTCACAGTATACGTCATGTTTGTGACGTCATGACGTTATGACGTAAAGACGTACGGTGATGGACTGAAAGAAGAACAGAAGGAATAACGAAGGCGGGTGTTGGTGTAAGAGAGACAGACACAGACTACAACAGGTGACAGGTGTGTGAGTGGGATTCATGTTCAGGTGGTTAGTGGTCAGGGGAGACAATCACAAGTTGTGACGTACACCGGGACACCCGGTGAAGTCGGTCTGTGTACACATTAACATCAGGCTCCACACAGACGACGACTTTTCTCTCCAGACCACGAACAAGATCTCCACGCGCCGCCCACACCACGTCACTACGGGCCGTTGCGACGTCCTCAATGTCATCATCCGTCATCACCCGAACTGGGATACCCGCTTTTCTCAGCCCCGTCACCATAACCTGGCGGTCTCTGACGTCATCCCACCACAACACCAACATGTCTCTCCACTTTAGGCGGGCTGGTGTTGTACTGCTGTTGATGGTGGTGACGGTGGTAGATGTTGTGGTGTTCACTGTTAACATTCAAAGTGAATTCTTTTCTTCAGTCACGTGTCACAGACACAATGACGTCATGACGTTATGACGCACACGTCCAAACAAACACAAGGACGTAAACGAAGACGTCATAACCCTATGACGTAAAATGTGCGGACACACACACTAACACACTGTCTTCTTTATCTGAAAAAAATTGTCACGTGACTAGTTACTCCATCACTTGTTTGTTTACTTGTTTGTTGTTTATCACACAATTTATTGTCACGTGTTCAGTCTCCCGTCATCACACGTCACACTACACAATATATACACACCTGTACCCGGAACACGGAGACTGTGTAGGAAGCTGGCCACCTCACGACCGCACGTGACGCAGTCAACTGGCCTGTTACCTGAGTGATCCTGACCTCGGTGATAGATTTGTCTGACTGGCGGGCCGTCTGTGTGGTCGGCCACACCACGCTCACTGTACGGCTTGACACGACATGACTCAGTGATTTCCCAGTCCTGCTGAACTTTCCTGAGGACGGCCGGCGGAGAGCGGAGGGGTCTGGTTAAATATTCCACGTGCCAGGAGCGGGGTGCGGCTCGATGGTAACAACTTGCCGCCCAGAGATGGAGACCCGGAACTTGTGTCAGCAGGTCGTCACAGAAAGTCTTGAAGTTTGACTCCCTGTGACAGACATGAGTGTTACAGAGGACAGAGAGATACGTGTCAGCAGCTTGTCACAGAAAGTCTATAGTGTTACACAGACGATGAAGATGCACGTGTTACACTGTATTCTGTCAATGACGTTCGTGCTTGTGTTCGTCTAAAGTGTATCATCGTCTGACGCTATTAGTTAATGACGTCACCACACGTGCTACACACATGACGTCAAACATGTCACACACTTACTGAGGAACTTCATCAGCGATGACGTACAGCGACCCTCTCCTCGCCGCCAGTGACAAGTCGTTCACGGCCTTCGCCACGGCTTTCCATGAATATTTAAACTCATACTGCAGGAGGTGAGGCTGTCCGGGTGATGCCACTGACGTCAGCTGCGTCTTGACAATCTGCTGCAACAGGTGGTACAACATGCTGCACGCTGCACGACTCCCCCACCAAGAACTCACAACGTGGACGTCGTGGCCACATCCCAACCATTTTGTTGCCTTCAGCAGCAACACCACCGATTTACCTGTGCCGGGCGGGCCGGCTACAAAGACTCTGGGATGCGGCATGTTGAGCAGGTCAAGTTGCTCTGGGTACAGAGTTATTTGAGCAGCATAGCACTCTCCCGTCATCGACACGGCCTGACCCAGGGTCTTGACACACAGGCGTGGGGGAGATGTACATGGCACAGTCACTGTTGTCGCCGGCCCACAGAATCTGCAACAATCACATTTGTTTCTTTTTATATAGTACTTATAGGTAATATTGAAAGTGGTATATGAAAAACTATGAATTTGAGACCTCATTTCTCCTGTCTAAATGTATGCAAGCAGGCTATTGGCAGTGTTGCTTTAGAAGCCTTATTCGTTATTTTTTACAGACATTTTTATATGTCCTCTAATATATAGGCTTCGAAAAACAAGGTGTTTGAATGCTGATTTCATGCTTTTTCTTTTGGTGTACAATTAATGCCAGAAGAAGACATTCAAAACTCTTTCTCACATCCCCACTCCATTCCTCTGACAGTCACCCCGACCACAAAACTATTCAGTGTTACTTTCACATAATGTCACTGTACAGAGCAACAACTGCATGAAATAATTGCCAACTTAAACCTACCTGTCAGACCTGAAAACAGACTTCCTTTGTCGTTTTAACACGAAGACTCTTTGTTTTGTGATTTCAACTCTATTCTGACGTAAAGACATTTGGAAGCAGTCGCCATCTTGTCAGACGTCAGCAAGCAACTTGTGTTGGATTGACACAGACCCAAAACTCTATCTAGTAGATTTACAACCAGACGCCTAGCACTAGAGGGAACCATACAGTTTGGGTAGGTAATGGTAGAGCAAGAGATATGAGTCACGCACACAGACTTACAGACAGGCTAGTGGTTGGGAGACAATCACAAGTTGTGACGTACACCGGGACACCTGGTGAAGTCGGTCTGTGTACACATCAACACCATGCTCCACACAGACGACGACTTTTCTCTCCAGACCACGAACACGATCTCCACGCGCCACCCACACCACGTCACTACGGGCCGTGACCACGTCCTCAGTGTCATCATTCGTCATCATCCGAACTGGGATACCCGTTTTTCTCAGCCCCGTCACCATATCCTGGTGGTCTCTGACGTCATCCCACCACAACACCAACATGTCTCTCCACTGTAGGCGGGCTGGCGTTGTACTGATGTTGATGGTGGTGACGGTGGTGACGGTGGTAGATGTTGTGGTTTTCACTGTTAACATTCAAAGTGAATTCTTTTGTTCAGTGACGTGTCACAGACACAATGACGTCATGACGTTATGACGCACACGTCCAAACACACGGACGTGAACAAATACGTCATAACCCTATTGTGACGACCGGGCGGTACCTTAACTTACTGGACTCGACTTCTCCAGAATTACTGAATAACTTTTATGGTGATCTCGTAAATGTAGATTTAATTGAGCAATCGTCACCAAAACCTTTACTGCAACAGGTCAATGGTTTCTACACCAAAGGGTGACGACGCTATGAAATAATGTGAATAACTAGAGAAATCTACCGAGGGAAAAGATTCTCATACTCTGACACGTTCACTCAGTCTCTCACAGGCAAAACACTACTAGCTCAAGAGCCCCCACCCTCGTAAAACACACAACTGCAGCGAACCGTTATTCAACATATATTTCAAACACTAACTGACGCGACAACATCAAATATATCTACAGATTATTTACAGAGAATCACCGTGCTTGTGTGTCTAGGGTAAGACGCTGCCTGATTACGTCATACCACATGGTATCAGACAAAGAAGATAATCAAACTAAAGCAAGAGGGAAATCAAACTGCAAAACGGCCTATGATCCCGCTCTATGCACTGAATCAATAAGTGACCGACAACAGAGTACCTACTCTTGTCACTGCTGAAACAACTATTTCTGCGATACACAACTCTGAAGCTATACAAACTGAATCAATAAGTGACCAACAACAGAGCACCTACTCTTGTCACTATTGAAACAACAGCTTCAGCGATACACAGCTCTAAAGCTATCAATAAGTGACCAACAACAGAGCACCTACTCTGGTCACTATAGAAACAACTACTTTACTGCAATACACAGCCCTAAAGCTATTCAACGACCAACTACGAAGCTAAGACACTTCCACGAACCGCACTTCACTCTATACCTTCCTCTTTTGGCTTTATTGCCCGGCCACTAGCTTAGGACGTCTCCTGTCTCCCGCAGGATAAAACCACATATCTTAAATCAACTCGAGTCCCAGACTCTAAGATAAGTTTATGGCAAGTGCAGTCTTACTTATAAGGCACAGTCAACAGTCACCTGAAGTTCTTTCGTCCTGGCTAAGATTGCGAGGGGCAGAGGTCCGTGGGTCTACACGTGTCCGCTTCTCTTGGTCTTCCTACAAGTACTAAGCATCCTGACACCTTAAGCTTGACTAAACTGGTTCTGGCCAGCCTAGGTGGAGCAGGGCAGCTGCCATGACCAATGGCGAGCGCCCCACCTTCATAGATGTGAAGAGAAGGGGCGGGGAGAACAAGCTAAACTAAGAGTGACAGGTGATAACCTAGGAGTGACATGTGACACCTATGACGTTAACTGTAAGGACACACACACACACCAACACACTGTCTTCTTCATCTGAAAAAGTTGTCGCGTGACTAGTTACTCCATCACTTGTTGTTTACTTGGTTGTTGTTTATCACACAATTTATTGTCACGTGTTCAGTCTCCCGTCATCACACGTCACACTACACACTATATACACACCTCTACCCGGAACACGGAGACTGTGTAGGAAGCTGGCCACCTCACGACCGCACGTGAAGCAGTCATCTGGCCTGTTACCTGAGTGATCCTGACCTCGGTGATAGATTTGTCTGACTGGCGGGCCGTCTGTGTGGTCGGCCACACCCCGCTCACTGTACGGCTTGACACGACATGACTCAGTGATTTCCCAGTCCTGCTGAACTTCCCTGAGGACGGCCGGCGGAGAGCGGAGGGGTCTGGTTAAAAATTCCACGTGCCAGGAGCGGGGTGCGGCTCGATGGTAACAACTTGCCGCCCAGAGATGGAGACCCGGAACTTGTGTCAGCAGCTTGTCACAGAAAGTCTTGAAGTTTGACTCCCTGTGACAGACATGAGTGTTACAGAGGACAGAGAGACACGTGTCAGCAGCTTGTCACAGAAAGTCTACAGTGTTACACAGACGATGAGGATGCACGTGTTACACTGTATTCTGTCAATGACGCTCGTGCTTGTGTTCGTCTAAAGTGTATCATCGTGTGACGCTATTAGTTAATGACGTCATCACACGTGCTACACACTTGACGTCAAACATGTCACACACTTACTGAGGAACTTCATCAGCGATGACGTACAGCGACCCTCTCCTCGCCGCCAGTGACAAGTCGTTCACGGCCTTCGCCACGGCTTTCCATGAATATTCAAACTTGTACTGCAGGAGGTGAGGCTGTCCGGGTGATGCCACTGACGTCAGCTGCGTCTTGACAATCTGCTGCAGCAGGTGGTACAACATGCTGCACGCTGCACGACTCTCAGGCCGAAGACTCACAATGTGGACGTCGTGGCCACATCTCAACCATTCTGTTGCCTTCAGTAGCATCACCACAGTTTTACCTGTGCCTGGCGGGCCGGCTACAAAGACTCTGGGATGCGCCGTGTTGAGCAGGTCAAGTTGCTCTGGGAACAGAGTTATTTGAGCAGTATAGCACTCTCCCGTCATCGACACGGCCTGACCCAGGGTCTTGACACATAGGCGTGGGGGAGATGTACATGGCACAGTCACTGTTGTCGCCGGCCCACAGAACCTGCAACAATTACATTTGTTCTTTTTACATAGTACTTATAGGTAATATTGAAAGTGGTATATGAAAAACTATGAATTTGAGACCTCATTTCTCCTGTCTAAATGTATGCAAGCAGGCTATTGGCAGTGTTGCTTTAGAAGCCTTATTCGTTATTTTTTACAGACATTTTTATATGTCCTCTAATATATAGGCTTCGAAAAACAAGGTGTTTGAATGCTGATTTCATGCTTTTTCTTTTGGTGTACAATTAATGCCAGAAGAAGACATTCAAAATTCTTTCTGATGCCCCCACTTCATTCCTCTGACATTCACCCCGACCACAAAACTATTCAGTGTTACTTTCACATAATGTCACTGTACAGAGCAACAACTGCATGAAATAATTGCCAACTTAAACCTACCTGTCAGACCTGAAAACAGACTTCCTTTGTCGTTTTAACACAGAGACTCTTTGTTTTGTGATTTCAACTCTATTCTGACGTAAAGACATTTGGAAGCAGTCGCCATCTTGTCAGACGTCAGCAAGCAACGTGTGTCGGATTCACACAGACCTAAAACTCTATCTAGTAGATTTACAACCAGACTCCTAGCACTAGAGGGAACCGTACAGTCTGGGTAGGTAATGGTAGAGCAAGAGGTATGAGTCACGCACACAGACTTACAGACAAGCAGATATACAGACGCGAGCACACAGAAGCAGTACGCACACGCAGACAGCACACTCACGGGTCCTTTCTCCAGCTTGGGGGGGGGGGNGACTTTTAATGGTAAATAGGTCAAGGCGATAGGTAGAAAACGCCTGGCACTAGAGGGAACCGTACAGTTGTGGTAGGTAATAGCAGAGCACACAGAGCCACGCACACAGACTTACAGACGCGAGCACACAGAAGCAGCAGGCACACGCAGGCAGACGCACGCACGCTCTGATGGGCGCAGCACACGTCACGGGGCCTTTCTTCAGCAGGGGGAGGGGGTTTTCCATGGCAAATAGGTGAATGCCCACCCAGATGTTAGATACAGTCGAATCCGGTTAATCGGACCACATCGGGGCGCGATGATTTTGGTCCTAACAACCGGCTGGTCCGATTACACGAACACGCCCTATGTTACAATTAAGATTCTGTTCTTTAAGATTTGGTCCGAATAAGCGGGTGGTCCGATTATCCGGTGGTCCAATTAACCGGATTCGACTGAAACAATAGAAAATCAAAAATCAAAATGGGAATTAACCAGTTAAAAACAGCAAATAAGCTATAGGACAAAGGTTACCAGTAAAACACTAAAAATAAAAACAGACTACATCAAAGTAAACTAATACAACACAAAGCACCTTAGCGGTAGAGATGAAAGAATGTAGGAAAGCAGCGGCGGTAGGTCTGACCAGCGAAAACTCCACCACTCCAGCTACTCAAGTCATCATCAGTGACCAGGAGAAAGGCCAGCCAGCGGGACCATACATAGCCACCACCAGTCCAGAACACCAAACCGCAGACCCCTTCCCTTTCCCCTCACCTATCCCCCCTCACCTTCAGTGCGAAATCACCGCGAGGTTGAAGCACTTTCCCTCCCAAATCAACAACAGGGATGGATGGTGGTAGGGTCATAGGTTGAGGGAGTGACACACGGGACAGGATAAACAGAGACAGGAAGGGGATAGGGAGGGGACCTGAATAGTTCAGTTGCGCGAGCTGCGGACTACAAGATGGTAGGTTCCTGGTTCAAATCCTGCTGTGGCACACTGTGCAAATATACAAAGGAGTACTTTCGACTCTGTGTTACGCAATGAATGTGTAAGTAAATAACTTACAGGGTTTTTATTGAAGCCTGTGTTGCAACAGCAATCTCAAGTGTGTAGCAGCACGTTAAGTTATGAAACACTACGGGACGTTAAGCTACAACCAAACAACCAGCATACACACTACAAACTAGCACATAAACTAATTTAGAGCAACAGCTTATTACTGACAAATGTTCATTAGTTGCCGGAGATCCCTGCTTTTGTCAATGAGTCAAAACGAACTTAATATATATATATATAAGAAACTTTGTGCCTTGCATTTAAGCTTAAAAAAATAATTTATTACAATTTAGTAACAAACATTGCCAATCTATTCCCGAAATAATAATTCTAATTGTAATTCATTCAGTAGAGATGATGTTAAATTATGGACTATGTTGTATATATATATATATACATCGATAGCTTGTAGAACTGACCTGGCTACCAGTGTCTTGTAAATGTCACAGGTCATGTGACTGTCATGCCCAGACACAGCCACACGTCGCTGCCACCAGTTCCCGAGTTCCCTCAGCACGTCACTACTGACGTCCCATGGCGTCTGGGGTTCAGACAACTGATCAGAGCACACACACAGACCAGTGATGTCAGCGGGATCTGTTGTTCCCAGACACCGACAGAGATCCTGTTTGAAAAACATTACGTCACATATTATGATAGAAGATCCCCGTCACAACCGAGTTTAGGGGATTTTTTTTCAAAGATTGAAAAAGATAAAGTCATTATAATAAGCAAGGAATGTTAGGATAAACAAAAGTAGCCAAGAAACGATAAACATTCATAAACAAAAACATTACGTCACATATTATGCTAGAAGATTCCTCAAATTTGAAAACTGCTCCGAACTGAAAAATCTTTAGTCATCCACGTAGTCCACTTTTTAAGATACATGTATACGATGTAATGAAAATGTTAATCAAAGATTAATAAAGTATTAAGAACACACACAATATATATATATAAATAAATAAAATAATAAATAAAATAAAATGTAGATTTTTAACGCGCGAGAACACATTTCATGTACACTTCGCGCGGACGATGGACACAGACACTCTAATGAAAACAGCGAACACACACAGAGGGAGAGATGAACGCACCACTGACCAACAGGTTGGGAAACAGATCGTCCTTCAGTCACAGATGGGTGGAAAAGTATCATAAGAGACGATGAACAGAGAAAGTTGTAGGTTAATGCAGACAGGCAATCGGGACGTCAGTCAAGGTACTTTCGGAAAAGAAAAGTTTTTAAGTTTCGTTTGAAAGTCTGTAGTGATGGGGGAGTGGCGAATGTTGTGGGGAAGTGAATTCCATTGGGTGGATGCCGAGAAGGTGAACATGCGCTGTCCATATGTTTTTGTCCTGATGCGGGGTACTGCGAGAATGCGATCGTCGGAAGAGGAGCGGAGCTGTCTCACTGGAGTGTAGATTGTAAGAAGTTCTGAAAAGTAGCTGGGGCATGCACCGGTGAAAAAATTGAAACAGAGAGTAGACAACTTGTAGTCGATGCGAGCCTGAATGGGGAGCCAGTGCAGAGTGCGGAGGAGAGGTGTGGCATGGTCTGTTTTGCGCGCTTTCAGGACAAGGCGAGCGGCCGAGTTTTGAAGTTTCTGTAACTTCTGTAGCAGATACAGAGGACAGCCGGCTAGCAAGGAATTGCAGTAGTCGAGTTTAGACAGAACGTAGGCACATACAAATGTGTTTGCAACCTGATCGGACAGAAGGTGACGGAAGCTGCTGAATTTTCTGAGTTCAGAATAAGCGGATCTGCAGATGTTGGAAATGTGTTTGTCGAGTGTCATGTTAGAGGTAATAATAACACCGAGGTTTCTTGCAGAGTCGGCGAAAGGGATGCCGACATCACCAATCCGGACTGCTGTGGGATATTCTGTCACTCCAGCATTTCTTTTACTGAAGAGAAGAGCCTCTGTTTTTTCGTCGTTCAACTTTAGTCTGTTATGAACCATCCATGCTTTGACACTGGATATGCAAGTTTGCATGGTCATGATGCTGGCATGTGCATCGGCTGGAAGACAAGAACTGTATAATTGGGTGTCATCTGCATAGGACTGGGTGGAGACCATGTGAGCATGAATGAGTGATGAAAGTGGTTTGATGTATAGGATGAAAAGGATAGGGCCCAGGACAGATCCTTAAGGGACTCCGAGAGACAATGCTGATGGGGGTGACAATTGGTCAGCGACAAGTACAGACTGAGTTCTACCAGAGAGGTAGGACTGGAACCACGCCAGCGCCGACCCACAGATGCCCTATACATCATGGAGACGATTGAGGAGGATGGTATGGTCGATCGTATCAAACGCTGCAGAAAGATCAAGGAGGGTCAGAAAAGACACTTCAACTCCATCCAGAGCAGACAAAATGTCGTTGACAACTTTAGTCAGAGCTGTTTCCGTGCTGTGTAATGGCCGATATGCTGACTGGGAGTGAGAGATAAGGTCGTTAGAGTTGAGGTAGGCGAGAAGTTGATTTAGAACGACCCTTTCAACCACTTTTGAGAGAAAGGGTAGGTTGGAAACTGGGCGGTAGTTCTTGAGGCTGTTTGCGTCAAGGGTGGGTTTCTTAAGAAGAGGCTTGACTAATGCAGCCTTGAACAGCGATGGAAAGACTCCTGATGACAGACTTATATATACTAAAAACAAAACAACAAACACACAAAAACAAAAAACAAAAAGAAGGAGTTGGTAAGTTTGAGCTTTTCTTTATTATTATTGCGTAAGTCCCTGCACAATGTGTGTTCAGAAAGCCCCAAACGTCCGAATTCAGAGTCCATAGTCAGTAGCGGGTGTTTCCCTCACTGGCGCCGAGAACGGCCTGACACCTGGCGGGTATGGAGCGCACCAGACGGTTCACCACCACCATAGGCATGTTTGCGAGTGTGACTAGAATCTATTTTAGTCTTAGCGTGCCTCTGGATCACGTTGTCACGAACCTCGGTCAAAGTACAGATAAGCCGACCAACCGCAGCCGACCTTGTAGCGCCCAGTCTGACCTTAAGTCAACAAAGGCTCGACCCACCCTGGTTGTGAAAGTGACCCAAAGAAGGCACACGCGCAGGGCCCAATCGAGGCCAGGGTGACAAAGGACGTCGGCCAACCGGTAAGCTCGAATATCCACCCGATTGAGTACTCGGAGGAAAAAATTTTGAGAGCTGAAACCTGGTGCGTACAACGTGGTCCGCGCTAAGATGGTCGGGTAGATTAAAAGGGGGTGACTGGAGTGGACGGTGTGACTGAGGCAAACGGAGTGACTGAAGCGAACGACACGCGACTACTGCATTATATCTGTGTGGATCGACACGTGCGCGTAGGGGATACACGCTCGGATAGATGGTGTCTGGAATTCTACATGTCTGTGATTGTAGCTAGCCAGTGGGCCGAGAGCCCGACAGTGTAAAGTTGCAGTAGAAAGAGTCACAGAAGATCACGTAATCGGCAGGTATCACTCGTAGAGAAGTATACTCCTGTGTCCGAGTTAGGTGGTGTTCGACGGACTGAACCCTGCCTAGTGATAGCCCAGTGCCCGGTGTCTGTGTACACTGTACAAGAGTGTCTGTGTACACTGTAGAAGAGTGTCTGTGTACACTGTAGAAGAGTGTCGGTGGACAATGGTAGCTATTTCGTGGGGAGCGTGTGTGACGTGAGGAAGAGTCATTCAACACCAAGGAACCAGCCCACTACCACGACCGTGTTGAATACGTAGTATACCTACGAGTAAGAGGCTGTTTGGAAAGCCGAGAGAAGTAACTTGTATGCCGGGTGTGCATCAAGTTTGTAGACCACAGCTGTTCGTAAGCTGTATCATCGACGGGGAGTGGAAATCCCTGTATTCAGTAATTATACTGAAACACTCAGCCCAGAGGTTACGATAACTACGGTGACGCCACTTAGTGCGGGAGACACTAAGCTCAGTGGTTATCTCAACGACACTGCAGAGGGAACAACATACCAAACCACCACCCTTACGAGGAGCAGCCAGTAACCAAGACAACATTTGAATGAACAATTGAACTTTTGTGAAATACTGGAGCGCATACCACGGCAGGTGATGACCAACCGAGGCCACGGTAGTGTACCATTAGCTATTACTTGTAAAGTGTGGGTGTGGGGTTTGTGTAGGAGGAAGGTGTGTGTTTGAGAGTGTGATCAGTAATTAGAAGATTTATTACTAACACTATTATGCTTTACATTAGATTGGTAGGAGAGAGGAAGTGAGCTGTGGCACAGCCCTATCGTGATAGAGGAAACCAAATTACCTTGTAAATAAACTACACTTTTATTCTCTTTCTCAGAAATCATCTTTGTTATCTTTAGTTGTGTAATAGAGTGGAGTGGGGGCTCGGGCCAGGGAAGGTTAGCGAGATAGTGATTTCTGAGGTCTCCACTCATAAGTAAATATCTATTTGTTCGCGGACGTGGGGGGAACGCCACCACGAGCCAATTGTGTGCGTGTTACAAGGTCACGCAGGCGGGGAGATCAACACAGAGGTCGGTTGATTCTCTCAAAACCCCCAGTTCGCAACACACGTGACAAATCTACAAAGTAGGACTGGGTAAAAAGCCTTTTCCACCAAAAGAATTCAACAGATCGGTTTGATTTCAGAAATAAGAACCGAAATCGTCCGATGTTGTTCAATGTAGGTGTCGCTTTGCAGTTGTCGTTGTGATAAAGGAAAGCAAACTGATGAAGGGACGGTTTCACGACAACACGACGTCAGGCTTCAGCACCTGGTCCACATAGCTATGTCCTGTCATGCATTTCCTTGTGCAGGGCCGATGTTCTGAAAGACGACGGTGCCCACGAGTCCGCTGAGATTAACGAGTATATTGTGACATATTTTCTGACTAGCAAAGAGTTTATAGATCTCCATGATACAGGTAGTTTAAACGTTCCTAAAACTTATGCCTAACTCTCAAAGCAAATGCTAGCGCCTACTAGACATTCGAACACGTTGTAACAGATATGTTTACACCCACATGTAAAGTATTCCTATTTGTCTCCTTCTCTTGGCTGAGTGTGACAAGCGTGGATCTATTTCCACCCTTTACTTCAGGACAAGACGAAATCATTCAGATGAGTTTAAAATACCTCACGTTCATGTAATAATCACACACACGCTAATTAGATATATTTCCCAGTCACACAGTCCAGAAGAAGATTTTCGGTCGACGAAACGAGTTCTGTTCCTGTACAGTTCCGCGCACGCACGATGCAACGACGCTAGTGTCCACAGTTCACTCCTCAATGTTAGTGTCACGTGTGTCCTTGGAAATCAGAAGTCGGAGACGGATACGAAGACGTGACGGAGAATGGCGATGATCCTGAAGATAGGCGATGATATTGAAGACAGGCGATGATACTGAAGATAAGCGATGATATAGAAGACGGGCGATGATACTGAAGACGGGGGATGATACTAAAGACGGGCGATAATACTTAAGACGGGCGATGATACTAAAGACGGGCGATGATACTGAAGACGGGCGATGAGACGACTCACTGGTCAAGTCGTGGTTGACAAATTCGTAACTAAAGTCTTTCAATCTTTTATCTTTACTTACAGTCATAAGATGACGTTTCAGGTACACGACAGACAAGAGTATTAACCTCTTCGCAACTTGTGTTCTTTGTCGTTTGGCTTTCTGGAATCAGGGACAAACTCGGCAAATCCGCGGATTCCTACGTGGTCTAAATATTCTCTCCTTAGCACTATGTCCTTAAGCCCAGAAGTTCTAAATGAACAAGCAAAGCTCAAGGTGCTGCTGGTCCTAAAATGCTATCGGGTTACCTGATGTCTGAATCCCATAATATTTTGCTGTTGCAGAACATTCTCGAACATTTGTCTCCAATGATTCAGAAATTTAGTAACTACGCAGTACATTTTATTCTTAAACTCGAAACGAACCACCGGAAAACACTCGTCACTTTTTTGACAGGTTCAACTGTGGCTGACCTGCGGGTGAACTCCCCACTTCCTGTCTTTCTTTTAAAATCTGTACCGTACTAGGCGGTCCTGACAAGTAACAGCTAGAAAAGTCCGTCCTCTAGTTGAACAGTGGCGTTAAACTTCAGATTGAATATATTGGGAGTTGAAGCTAAGTCGCCTTGTTACCGGAACTGCGGTGTCAGCTGCAAAGAAATTCTGTAACGGTCGAGAACTGTAACTTTGTCAACAAGAGAAAGTCCTTGTCAACAATGAGTGGAAGAAGTGCCAGAAAGACTGTGCTCGAAGGATCTTCCGCGTGTGCCGTACTGTCTGTAACAACCAGTCTGTGTATTATGTGTGTATAACCACGACAGTGGGCGAATTGTCAAGGACTTCAGCTAAGTCACAGCCTTTAATTCACTTTATATTTTTCTAACTTTGTATTCTACAAATATCATCTTTGTTACCCTGGAAAAAATAACATTATTATTATTTATTGGCAACAAAGACGCCCTTGTGTCTTATCCAGATGAATGTCGGATCAGCAAGGCTCCCTTGCCAATGGATATGATTGTGCGTGTATGCAGTGAATGTTTCTTTTTAGTTTCTTTTTAGTAGGTAAATAAGTTTTGTGATGCACGTTACATCGCCCCTGAACACTTGTAAGCTAAATGTGCAAAGTGTACAGTTTAGGCAACAGATGCGTGTTTATACCATTTCACAGTTTCATTCTGTTCAACACATACTGAAGATTTCGGTTTAAGAGTGAATTTTTTCACCGACAGACAAAATATTCACACTAGAAAAAGCTACAGAATCGTTTCATAACGCTAATGTTTAACTAATGCCATGTAATTTTACGATTTGGATTTTAGTCTGATTTTGTAGTTCTAACTGGGTGATACACAAATTATGCACTATAATCATTATTCGAGTTTAATTTTCGAAAGATTCTTAGAGCTACCAGTGGCTGAAAAAAAATACATTTTATGCTAAAGATAGAGTTGTATTTCAGTATTCAAATATCACTTAGTTGCTGACTTGACGTTCAACAATAAACAATTCTTATTTTTGTTTACACTGATAAGATGCGTAACTATTTGGTAAAAACATCTAAATAAATAGCAATCAGCCGGAATGTTTACCTGTATGAGCTGAAGGTCACCAGAGATGGCCTGTTGTACCTGACGAGCTGTGAGGTTAGGGACCACGATCGTCTTAGTGATGCGCAGACCGGGAGTGACGTCAGACACAAGATGTGACAGCATGGCTTCTGCCTTGTTCAGTTGTGATACGGCGTCTGCCAGCTTGCTTCTGATGTTCTTGTCTATATTATCCTGGGACATACTAAATTTACCCACGTTGTCATCGAAAGCTTTCACCTCGCAGACGACAATGCCGTACTGTCTGTGAATAAGCAGCACATCAAACTCGCCCTGTTTGTGTTTAGACAAAGCAGTAGCTAAATTCTTGGCTACAGGTAGGTGAGCAGCCGCAGCCGAGTAACAAGGTTCACCCAGGTACTGACCGAACTGAAGCTGGCTCAGTCCAACCAACACTTCTCTGTTCCATTCAGACATTTTCTGCAGACAGAAGAGAAAGCGCTGCATAGCCGCATCATCTCTGACGTCACTGTCCTGAACAGTTTCATTACTAGCGAATGGATTCACCGTCGGTTCTTTCAACTGACCACCTTGTCCAGGTGTTGACGGAACAGCTTGTCCATGCGTTGACGGAACAGCTTGTCCAGGTGTAGACTGACCAAGTTGTCCAGGTGTTGACTGAGTGTCCTGTCCAGGTGTTGACTGTCCAGCCTCATCGGATGCTTTATCAAGGACCAAAACTTCCTGACCAGCAGCCGACTGTTTTGTCATCGGCACGCGGTTGAAGTAGACAGGAGGCAGGAAGTAGGCACGAGAGTCGAGATCAGGAAACGTGGCTTCAGCCCACTGTCTCCAGAATGTCTGGGCTTGTTCTGAGATGGTCTTCTATGATCATAGGCGCATAACATTAATGATTAGATATAACAAAGTAAAGCATGACTACAACTGACGATGAAATACACGGAATTATATATAATTACAATGACGATGACGATAGGCCAAGAAACTCAGTAGATTCTAGAATCTGATGCCGTTCAGTTCTTTAAAAGTGTTATGACTTTAACATTTATTCAGGTGATTGTGATGAGGATACTATTGAAATTGTCTGGTAACCGCTTTGAAGTTCTATTTATTTTATTGCTAAAGTATTTCATTACCTGAATACCTGTCTCCTGACTGATGAGCCTGATTGCCGCCTCGATCTGAGGACCAGTTCCCCGGATGATGAAAATCTTCGTGTTTTGAACGTCGGAGGTGTTAGGGCAAAACTCTACATCGGCTCCTGTTTTCTGTTTGATTTCTTGACATTTACTTTCTGTAGATTCCCAAAGAAAGGCCCAAGAGAGTGATTACGAAGAGAAAAACGAGCGAGCACGTGGTGTAAACAGTACCGAACAGACTGTGTATAAGGAATCGTGAGGACTTTGGGATTACTTCAACTTCAGTTGTGTTTCCATCAAAGGATTTTACAAAGTATGGAACAAGATCCAAGAAACACAGTAAGAAATGAGTTTTCTTTGTTTATTGATGTTTAAAACCAAGTTTAAATAAAGTTTTTATTGTTTTGGGGGATTTTTATATGAATTTTTGAAAAAAGGCTAAAAATGCCCCGTCCACCGGGACGGCTTCGATCTAGGATCGCTGCGGCTTCAAAGTCAACCAACTCTTAATTTCTGCTATGTAACACTTACTCGGGGCAACTCACAAGGGCGCACTCACATGCGCAAATATATATTTATATCAATGATTGCATAAAGATGTATATATATATATACAAAAGATGAACAATGTTTGGGAAAGATAAGGATGTAGAAAAACAGATAGACGGACAGACACAAAGACAGGCACGAAATCAGGCAGATCACCCATACCTGTGAGTACAACAGTCTGTACGTCTGTGACAAAGTGAATGTAAACTTCGCTATTGGATTGTTTTGTACGACGTCTTCTTGTCCGCCCCGCCTTTACGGTCTACAGAGTAGACATGAATACATAGACATGGAAATAAAACATCAGGCTTCAATTCAAATCAGTTATCAAACCCTCAGATTTCCAATATAGACATAATAACTGACAATATTTCTCACTGTACACATCACTACCCGATATGTAAGTGAACAAATCGTCCGTGAAATAAACCGCAAAAAGCAGTTTGATGGTTACAGTGTTCATGTGCGGGTGGGGGTGGGACGGTTATAATTACAGAACTGCTAATTGTCAGATACTGATAGTGCTATATTTCTACATAGAGGATTCCAGATTATACCACACTCTACGTGTTTGTCAAATACTAATAGTATTATATTTCTACACACAGGATTCCAGATTATACCACACTCTACGTGTTTGTCAAATACTAATAGTATTACATTTCTACACACAGGATTCCAGATTATACCACACTCTACGTGTTTGACGGATGATAATTACTTACGTTATTAGTGTTTGGCTCTAATGCTCTGGATAGTTACTGTTGAACTCACTTCTGTTTCTCACGAGTGTTAACCTTACTACTGATCGCAAATGCTGTGACAAAGGATTAATTTTTCAACAGGTGTTACTGAAATTATGCTAATTATTCTACAAAATTTATACTGATACCATTACATCTACTCCTGATCGATATTGTTTATTTTTCCTTTCACATGACTTGACTAAAACATCAGCGTGCCTTTGCTACTGGATTATAGTCTTAGGATTACTGACCTGTATTCACTATAAGTTATGTCCATTTTGCTGTCAGTTTTGTTTTTGTTCTACTGGTCCTTAAAAAATTAATATAAACAGTGTTCTTGTAACTGAGTGCTTAACCAGACGTTGATACCCAAGGTTACAACGTTTAAACAACAATCTATTTATGACACATTGCAGACCTTGGGCAAGTGTGATGTGATGACAACAAGCACCTGTTACGACAGCAGGTGTAGGTTTCACGCTGGACCACGGTGACAGTGTCTTTGTCTCACCTGTTGTAAAGAAGACGCGCTTTGACCCATGGCTGACAGTCAACGTTACTCTGACCTCAACAAGACAATGCCTGTCAGAAACAGCATCTGTTGCCTGAACGTCGAAGTAGTCTGTCTTCCGATGAACGCTGCTCACTGCCTGGAGTGAGGGCTACACACATCGTCAGTGTCCGCTGTACTAAGACTGTGAGTGGGCCTTGTGTCTCCAGACTAAACATGATAATAAAATGGATTGTCAGTGGTTTAGAGACAAGGTCACCTCCCTTACTGTATTTTATGGCAAACCCGAACTTCCTGTTTCTTTAGAATCAATAGTGCTTTCCGTACTGTTTGTTGTTGGACAGATCGAGGGTTTCACGGACAAGAGATTAACAATATAGTTACATATGCCCTGCAGTGAACTACAATAACCTGAGTAGATCAAAACCTTTACTGCTCGCAAAACGTTTAACTACATTCTTTCAAGTTTATCCAACAGTCAAACGTTCCTTTATTCAACACAAACATTTAAAATTTGTATTCCTTGTACAGTCAACGCAAATACTGGGCAGCAAGTGTTAGTCGAAGGACGTGTTTCCAACATAACTTCCCTGGGACAAGGAATAATCAAACTATCGTACCTACATTTTGTCTGGTAACTTTAACCGAGTTCACGGTAAGAAAAACTCTCTGTCTCGGACCTGGGACTTGTGTGATGAATGACCTTTATATTTCGAAAACAGAAAAATCGTCTTCATCAGCCATGGACTCTTTTAATCGTGTCTAATCTAAACGAGTTTTTCTATTCGTTTCCATTGTTTTGAGCCGAGCGACAAACAGTGGTTTTGTCCAGCCAAGAGCTATTGATTTGTCGGACCTACATTTTGTGTCAAACAGATAGCTAACTGTTTGGTTTGAATTTTAACGCAACTCCCACTGATTCATTAGATCTAATATAACTACTGATCAAGCGTTGAGGCATCCTCTTTTCCTTAGAATACGGTCAGTATTATTTCTGGAATGTTGGTCATCTTATGCCTTTATTGTTAATTATTGAACTGTAGAGGTTGTGTGCATTATTCAATCTGTTAAATTGTAAGAGAAAAACAGGACTTACATAACTACCGTGTAGAAACTGTCGGATTTCTTTGTGATAGATCTGCCATGTAATTAGACTGTTTTATTATTCCATAAGTTGCAACCCGGCAGGCAGAAATCAATTGTTTTTTCTGACACATACACGAAATTTGATTGCAAAGAAGCATAACTTTATAACTCAGGTTCTGTTTGGCTCCATGTCTCAAAACAAGAGAAAAACATTTGGAAGGCAGAATTTGTTATGCCACTCATAGGAATACATTTAAAATTAGGTCTCTAGCCATTTCATCACTGCATTATTGGAAGAGATCAAGAATAATTCTCTTGTGAACATTCTTCTCCTATCTAATTACATAGAGGAGCTTAACAACAGTGGATGCTGTTTTCCCTTGAGTGACAGAGTGAATTTGACGGGTGTCAGCGAGATGACGCACATTCCTCATATAGAAGTTCCATCCTTCACAGTTACACTACTTTCAGGTGATAGTGTAGTGTTAAACAAGGGGTTACAATCATGACACGGTCTGAAGATTGAAACAGAAAATAATATTCGTCTTCATAGTCACATCACACAATGGACGTACGTTGCTTGTTATCATCTGTGCATCATCATCTCTTGATTATTTAATTTTTTTAGCTGAGATCAGCTAGGGAGGCATAAAGTGCATGAACTATGCTAATTTGCTTATTCATACGCTCTATTTCACCTCATCTCCTTCTACTCCCTGTTTCAATCTCTCTCTCTCCCTCCCCCCTCTCTTTTTTCCCCAACGCTTGTAGAAAAGGTAGTCTGTACAGACTGTGGGGTGTGAACATTTTCACAAACCTATTAAATATGGAAAACTTGGAATAAAAGAATGTCTATGATTGAACGAAGACAAAAAGAAGAAATAAAGAAGGAATAAATATAAACTGATTCACCTATATTATTTCAAAGGTTTAAGATCTCAATTCGTTTCTCACTGCGGCTGAACGTAGGCATGGAAATGTACAACAAATATTTTCCCGAAGACTATACTTGTCCGTGTGTGAGTCTAGTAAGGGAAATGGACGCATTTCAAATACGATCTCCGTAGGAATTTCCCGAAAATGTAGAAGTTTAATTGCTTTAAAAAATAACAATCGTGTAAGATATAAAGTGTATAGCACCAGACCGTTCGCACAGTGGCTTTCATTAAGTACTGTACTTACTGACATTTAAAACAACTTGCCTTTGATAAAAAGAAGATTTAATGGATGTTGGAAGTTGTAAAAAGAACTTTTAGGCCACACGGTTTTCACAAGCCCACGCCCAAAACGCAGTGTTGACTGCAGTTTGGTAATATGATGTAGTGTCCTTTAAAAATAAAAACATAACACAAACCATTAGTCCATTAGTCCATGTGTCGTGCTTAAACCTCACACCCCGATCATTGTCAAGTCTGACTACAGTGTGTGAGACTGTGTGCCTGCGTCCGACAAATGCGTGCGTGTCTACATAAGCGGGCGTTCACTGTAAGATCTGGTCTTGTTCCGTTTTGCGTTGACGTTACTCATTTTTCCGTTTTCGTTCTTTCGTTATTGTTATTTTGACGTTTGTCTTCAGTATCAATAAAACTTCAATGTGGCCTGACATGAACAACGCATTTGTACCTGTATGTTAGTGTAGTTATTTTATGTTTTGTCTCTTTATCTTCGTACGTTTACGAGATTTAGAAGAAACACTTGTACCTGTATGTTATTGTTGTTATTTTATGTTTTTTCTTTATCTTCGACATTACGATAATGAGAAGAAGCACGTTTGTATCTGTATGTTATTGTAGTTATTTTATGTTACGAGAAGCACCCCGTTTGTGCATGCATATTAGTGTAGATATTTTATAGTTTGTCTATCTTTGGACATTACGAGATTGAGGAGAAGCACGTTTGTACCTGTATGTTATTGTAGTTGTTATATATTTTGTCTCTTTATCTTCGGACATTACGAGAATGAGAATCGAAGCAGAACGCTTGTAGCTGTTTATTATTGTAGTTATTTTTTTGTTATGAGAAGCAGCACGTTTGTACCTGTATATTATTGTAGTTATTTTATGTTTTGAGAAGCAGCCCTGTATTCAACTGGCAGCCAGCTGTTAACGTCAGGGACGAGCGTTCTCCAAAAGTTACCTGTGACGTCCTATTTTGTCTATACTGTATTTATATTGTCTCTATAATGTATCTATATTGTATCTATATTGTATCTATATTATATCTATTTTGCATCTATATTGTATCTATATTGTCTTTATATTATTCTGACGTGTTCGTCCGTCCGTCAGGAATTCTGCGCCCACTGGGGAATTCTCCAGTTAAATCGCTGATCCGTTCCAGAGGTTCCCCGTGTGCGTCTGATGCGGCTATTCCAATATTTTCCATAAATTTCCACTCTGAAGTGCCAATGTTCTCATGCAGGCAGGACGGAAAACCGCATGCCCGTTTCTCTTGCACCTGTTTTGGTAATTCTTGCTGTTACCGTAGCATGCCAGATCGACCTGCCTGTTGTTTTAACTTTCTCTAATATGCCATCAAGCGACTGCCTGAATCTTCTTTAGAGTTTTTTCATATCTTTTAAAATTGCCGTGGCAAAAGAGATTTTATCTCCACAAGGAAACCCGCATATACACTGCCTGAACACGTTATAATACCCTAGACTTCAATTTGACTATGGAAATATCAACCAGAAAAAAATCTGTTTCAAATCTGTAATGTTTACCTCACAGTGCTATTACAGTTGTCTACTACATGTAATGTTTACCTCACAGTTCCATTACAGTTGCCTACTACATGTAATATTTACCTCACAGTGCTATTGCAGTTGCCTACTACATGTAATGTTTACCTCACAGTGCTATTACAGTTGCCTACTACATGTAATGTTTACCTCACAGTGCTATTACAGTTTCTTACTACATGTAATGTTTACCACACAGTACTATTACAGTTGCCTGTGCATACATGTAATGTTTACCTCACAGTACTATCACAGTTGAATGTACATACGTGTGCGTGTAGATACGTATAGCGTCGCTGGGATGAATATATGAGAGTGCGAGTGATTGTTCTACATAGGTCAGTAGATTCAGTAGATTCATATTAGAGCATCATTCATTGTGTAGTGAAACATTGTATGCTGTAATTTTTAAATAAATACAATAGCATAGTATCGCTGCCCTCCTCTATTAAGTTGTGCGCGTGACAAGTAAGGGGGCTGGAGGCGTGAGTCGGAACGTTTGGAGATTTGCACAAAATGAGGCAGCGATCGCATTGTTAGTTTCGCCCTTCTTGACACGTATTTTTGTTGTCGTAGTTCTGTTTAACGTGGCGACTATTGAAAGTACATAAAAGCAATGCCCCTAGACACACGACACAGTAATACCACAACACGGCGTATCCAAGAATGTTGAGCGACAGCGTACGCAGACTGGGGACTTATAGGCGACTAGGAAAGAGTCATACCCCAACCTGCTTTATAGTGGGATCCCACTTCTGACACATTGTTATGTTAGGTTATGTAACAGGCTTGAGTTAATGTTGGGTGTTATTATGCCATCCAGGCTAACAGAGATTTCACACTTTCCGTTGTAGACATGGCGCCCATTCTTTTTCTGTATCAAATACGTCTCACGCCGTATACCAATTACAGCACGTGGGAATAATAAGGCCACTCGCCTTATATTAGAGTAACCAGCTTCCTAACTAGATTTGTAACACGGAATCAAATGTCATGTCGTTAGGATTTGGGATGTTGAAGTACCAGCTGGTAAATAAAAGGCTATTCAGGCGATGGCAATTAGAGCGAGGAACATTGGGTGGTTGGAATGTGATTGTGTAGGTGGAAGCTTGAAGTACGACCGTTGTAAAATATTGAAATTTTCTCTCGGACATATTTAATGTCAGTTACTATATATAGTACATGCATTATTAATACGCCCTCTCACAAGTGGGACGGTCAGTACTATATATAGTACATACATTATTAATACGCCCTCTCACAAGTGGGACGGTCAGCTGCGTTTGGCGTTGTGTACGACCCAACCGCATGAGGCATGAAGACATGTTATTCCAAGCAGCAGGTAGGTAATTCTAGAGGGACCGTTGGCGGTGATTTCACACTCTTGGGTGATGCCTGCCATCTCTTGTAGTGTGAAATTATCGCGAAGTGAAAGCACTTTCCCTCTCAAATTACCTACCTGCCAAGCAGAAAAAAATCTTAAGCGTTCTTTTTGCGTGCGTGCGTGCGTGCGTGCGTGCATGCGTGCATGCGTGCGTGCATGCGTGCATGCGTGCGTGCGTTTAGTTGATTGCAGGTTTTTACCATTGTGTGTCTACCGTGAAAAAGCACACTGTGGGGTGGGAATTACTTACGTTTTACTAGTTTGATGTACTTGAGATCAATGCTTTGTTCATTCGAGACTTTCGCGTGCATGTGATAGGGCGGCATGCGATTTACATTTGTTCGCTTACGTGGACATCTCGATTTTTTTTTTTTTGGTAGACGAACGATATATAGAAACTAGTCAAGGAACCCTTCGCCGCCCGGGGATTTTCTTACTCTGTGGACCCCATCCCTTCTGTAACCCCCAACTCTACTCTTTTACTAACCCCCTCCCAACTTTAACCGCTACCCTTTGCTTACCGTCTCCATGCGTCAAGCGAGGCACGGGAAAGTACTCTTCGTACGAAAGGGAAAATACTCTTTGGTGATCTCCCTTGCACGCTGTCTACATGACTTGTTAAGGGCGTCGTCATATTTATTATTTCATTATTGTGTGGGCCTAATTACAGGGTCCTAATGTGGTCTATAGCCATCTGCCCGTGAAAAGAAACCCGCTTGCCAAATTTGGAGCGAATCCGTTTAGGCATGCGGATTTGTATAACTGACGAACCCACAAACACACATTCGGCGGTATATTATTATGTAAGTAGAATGTGATGAAAATAAGGTGTAACGAAAGCAGCATGCGATTAAAGTCCCGTCACAAAATAATATTTTTGTAAAATACTATGTGAGTGGCAATGTTTCTTCCAAGTTTTTAACTGGTGCAGATGTGCCAATAACCCGAACATTGAAATAAATGCTATGCCATGAGCAACAAAATCCAGAAAAAATATTGGGAATAATAAATACATAAAGCAACATTTGGATCTTTATTTTAAGAAAAAGAAACTGGCATTGACATTCTCTCACCTCTGTGAAACATAAACCCTTCCCGTCACATTTACTGCTCTGAAGTTGACGCGCCGTGGAACACACAAGATGGGGCAGGACAAAGTCTGTCGTCGGGGACCGTCAAGTGACCTACAACTACCACCTCGCCTTTTATACAGCGTGGGGTCGGGTCATCACGTGACTGAAATCCATCCCACTTTCCTCTTCCCTAGTGATGCTGGGATCTAAGAACATTGTTCCTCGAGGCTGTTTCTCGTCTCTTTCGTCCACCCGTCTCTTCTCCCCCTCTGTACTCCTTCTCGTTCAATCTGTGTTTATCACGCGATCTCAGTATCATGACGGGTACAGTGTCCCAGACTTAGTCACCTGAGATCGCCTAGACAAGGTTTTTATCAAAAGGTAGACAATATTTTACTGTCAGCTCCCACAATGTCGTCAGACATGACACAGGATTGAATCGAAGGCTCAAACCACAGTGACAGCACTGGCACTATCCCCATTTCTTGTTACAGTGTAACATCGTAACAGTGTAATGGCGTAGCAATTCCCACCCACCACCACCAATCCTCCCCTGATGCAGTAGGCTAACGTTTGTGGCCACCTACACAGGGCCAAAAATAGAGTTGATTGTGATAAAAATGCAGTTTCTAAGACTCCACAGAGTATTTCCAGTGATACAGACTTCCTTGAACAATCCGACAGAATGGTAGATTTTTTCCTCTCCCGCAACTATCTTCCCAAACTTCTGCACTCTGCTAGACAGAAAGTTGCCGCTACACCACGCGCACCCTCCCATCACCCCAGACACACGGAACCTCGTCCGATCGCCGTTTTGACCCACCACCCTCACAACCTACCATCCTCCTCTCCAAATGTCACATACTTTCTAAATCTGATCCCCACCTTTTCAACAACAGCAACAACAACAACGACAACAACAACAACAACAACAAACTCCTAGCATTTCGGCGGGATAAGAACCAAGGAGATCTACTAGTAGATTCCAAACTCCAAACTCAAACTGTCCAGCCCATTCACCACATCTACTGCAGCTAAGTCTTTTTCTTTTTTCGTTTTTTTTTCGTCGTTTTTGTGTCGTCCTGATGAAGGGGTAGTGCCGCGAAACATGTAAATTGTCTTCGTCTTTGTCTTTGTCATGTTCTAGCTTGGTCCAGTTCCCTTGTTTTAAATTTAAGAAGAATTTTCCTCCAAGCGGCAGTCACTTGTTTTTCTTTTAAAAATGAAGGGCACAACTCAGGAAGTCATGTCCTTGCAGCACGCCGTGTGGGATCATGTTTCCAAAACCCACTCCAGTCGCTCTTGTGCCTTTGGTATGATCCAGATACGAAGCACAAAGAACAGGTTTCGCCGTGTCTCTATTTTTTTTCTCTCTCTCTCTCTCTCTCGTGTGTGTGTGTGTGTGTGTGTGTGACAACACAACTTATTAATAATCAATTGATACAGTATGTCGCGCACCAACCCTCACACACCATGCAAACAGGGAGGCTCGCGTTCGCTGCACTCACAGACCGACTCCACACAGCACGACGACGACACGAATGTCACAGTCAGTACAGGACTCCGCGTCCTATTTCATGACAAACGCTTACACTTTGTCTCTCTCACACTCACTTTCTCACAAATGTCACTGGGAAATAGTCCTTTCTGCACAGTCGTCACTCAGAAGTAACTCACAAGCAAACCCCCACATCTGCCTCCCACGTTCTGGGTGTCATACTATAACGATTTTAATTTACCGTACTGTCGGTGAGTTCCTGCTTAGAAAACAACTGTCTCATGTTGCGTCGTGTTGCTACCTTATGTGGCTAGAGTAAACTTTGGTTGACTGACGTTTCTAATAACGCCTAGTCCTCTTTTCTGTTTAGTTTTATCTTTTCCTTCATCTCCTCTGGGTTTGTGGCAGGAGACCGCTACTCCCAGGAACATGGTTATTCCTAAGGCTTTACTCTGTTGTGCTGCATTTTTGCAACCTATAACGAGTATGTTTGATCGGTTAGATTGCCTAACCTCTTCTATCTCTGGAAAAATATCTTTTATTTCTCTAGTTAGCCTACCTGGTCCTGCTGTAGTTAGGATTTTGGTTTCAGTTTTCGGTTCGACGATCACCGGGAATTTGAACTGATTATCCCTGTGTTGTATTTCTTTCCTGGTTGTCGTTTTAGACATTATCTTCCTTTGTCGGAGTCGCTGTCTTCCCTGTCTGTCACTGACGTCGTTGTGTCGCTGCTAACATTTAGGTCAGTGTCGTTGTAACTTGTGTTTTCTTCCTCCGTCGTGTCTGACAATTTGCTAACGCTTCTTGTTCTCCTAGTCGTCCTAGTCGTCATTGTCTGTTCTTTGGTCTTATTTGTGCTCTTTTCCTTTGTTTCCGTGTACTTCCTACTCCCGACCACCCATCTCGAGTTGTTTTACAACATACGCGACTTTTATATATGTCTATATATATATATATATTCTATATATATATATTTTATGTACTTGTTAACATAAATGATAGTGAAATGATTATACGAGTTACTAGCGGTTTCTGATTTCACACTAGATTATTTAAATCTCGATTGTTTTGGGCGACCACCTTTCAGGGTGACGGGTCAACAGGGTAAGGGAGCGGGTTACCCTCGTCTCTCGCCTGATCACCTCCCTCGCTCCACCGTGCGCTCTCCCGACTGGCTTGGGAAGCGAGACGCAAAACCATACCACTGGGGCCACCCGGGCAAGGGAAGGGGTGGGTTATCTTCGCCTCTCGCTTGTCCATCTCCTACGAGCTAATCGGGTCGAAGGTAACAAGTTGCCCTTTCTCCTGATTGGTTAAGGCAACGACCTGCCAATAATCATAACAACTGATACTGAATCGAAGAGCGGCTAGAGTTTGATTTAGGAATAGATCCCGAGTTGAGAAATCATCCCTAACCCCTTTCGCCATTACATCTTGCAAGGTACGGTTTGGGAATTTTCTATTATCAGTTCAACACGAACGTATTGACATAAGTTGCCTCTGTTCTGTCTCTTGCCCCGAGTTTATATAACAGTATTAAATGTCTGGTGCTGACCTTTTCCAATCTACACGTGTAGCTGTGTGTGGGCAACTGCATGCTTGGTGACCCTAGTGGACGATGCATGGTTTGGAGTTATGTCCCTTTTGTATATAGTTATTGAGTGCTGTACGACTTAAAATGGTGTGTCTGACCTCTCAGTTATGTCTGACCTGCTAAGTGTTAAGTTCAGGCTCAGATCTGTCTTGGATGGAATGTTCTCTTCTAAACTATACTCTATGCCCCTCACTAACCTACCTACTACCTACTGCATGGCACGCATATTGTTACAAAGACAGGAACAACTTAAAACACATGTTCTTATAAATATTAAGATTCTTTCACTTACGTAATTCAAATAAAGCGCATCTTAAAACTCACCCTACTAATCTTTCGTACTAACGATCGATTTTTTTGTAAAGAGGAGTGCCACTATAATAGATAGAAAAATGTTCACCTGATCCTCACAGCAGATTCAAACCATCTGGAGAACTCTTGCTCGGGAATAGCAGCGTTAACAGGTGTATAACCAAAATCAGTCTCTCGTGCACTGTACTCTCGTAAATGCAGTCACCCGGACAATTGAACTGCAAAAAGAAGTGAGACCCAAGAGATTGCAGCTAAACAGTTATTTTAGCTTTATTGGCTGAATAAAAAGCATCTTTCGAACAACACGTTTTTCCCAGTCTGCAAACGAAAAGTCGACTTTAGACAGATATATAAAGATAGACAAGAAGGAATGATACAACGAGGCAGAGAGAACAAAAACAAACAACCAAAAAAAAAAACGTGAAGAGAGGGGAGATTCAAACTGAATGCAAAATGGCAGTCGTCCATCTTCCACTCAAAGAGCCCGGCTGAAGCTATAGGTTCTGAAATTGTTTCTTGAACTGTTGGAAATAAATGTGCATTGCGTTTTATTTTATTCCCTACTAATTTATGATTGAGAAAAAAGAATGTTTGTGCAAAGAATGTTTGTGCTTTATTTAAAGGGATAATTGTTTGCCCTCGATAACATCAAAACACTTACAGGAAGAGAAAAATGACGTTTAGGACGAAGTATGTAGCAAGAAAAGCACGGTTAGCTCCCCTGAGAATCCTTTTTCTCCGCTCACCTTTTTTCCCCCACCCTCGCTGACTTCACCTGGTACACCTGAGGACTGGTTGTATTCGTGCCGCTACTTTATAAGGGCAGGATGGGGCTGTCACCTGTCCTTGGTTGATCGCAGAGAACAGCGCTTACTGACGTCTGCTAGTGTCAAAAACACGAACTCTAACACATTTTCACTCAGCGGGCGTGCGGTGGGTGCGTGCGGTGATGAGTGAATTAGTGAGTGAAGCGCAGTATATAATTCAACCTGTGTAAGTGCGAATTTCCATCCCATATATAAAATACAGGCTACTCATGTACATATATATATATACGTAATACAAAAATGCACACATACATAACGCTGTCTATTCTTGGTATCTGTTCTCCAGATATGCATGCGGGAATTATGGCCTGGGTGCACTGTACAGAGCCAAGGAAAGTTAAGCAATCTATTCAAGGTAACTCATTTGCTTATAAATACTTCTGTTTCCCACTATCGATATCTTCTGATGAATGTCACTTCACTGCCTGAGACGTTGAGTCACTCACACCTTAGCTTTCCTTTCCACGAGTCTGAGCGAGGTGTCGCACAATCTCAGCTATTGTCCTCAAGTTTCAAAGACAAATCGGTTCACACAGTTTAGAAACCCTTAGCCGTCATTCGCCAATGCCATGTAGCAATTTATCAGACAATAATAAATGAACACTTTTCAGACTTTTTACATTCGCAAGATTTTTTTCCTGCTGCAGTTCATTTTATATACAGCTCCAGTTGGCACTACTATAAATACGACTACAGCAGACGACGGGTTTTCTCCACACCTTGTGACCTAATAACGGTCATTAGTGAAACTTGATAAACGAGAAACATTGGCCAGCCAGACGGTTCGGCTGATCTTCGTAACAGGTGCGAAGTAAAAACAGCAAGTAGAACATCCTGTGATTGATGATGTTCACTGGTGATGTAAATCTCGTCCCACTTTCTGTCTCGAATCACAGAGGAGAGTAAATTTTACTGTAGATTGCTGATGTATCATACAACTGTGAGGTTCTGGCTTATTGTCAGCTTACAAGAACAATTCTGAAGAGATCTGTTGGTTGAATGTCAAGTGCATCATGCAGGAAGCTTTTAACCACTGAAACTTGAGTGACAACGGTGAGAATTTCCGGGTGACACATATTGGCCTGAGGTCAGTGTTTAATTACAGGCAGCACGCGGCAGTGGTTCCAAGACAAAGTGGGATTTTATCCATAACCCGAAGACATGTCTTTACTAAAATCTTTGAGAAGAGTGTCTTATTGGAGGAAGACTCTTCTTGAAATCGCAATAAAATTTAACGACATCCTTTTTAATTCCAAAAAACAGTCCCCGACGCACTCACCTGTATGGGCGTAGTTAAGGCGTTGGTGAAAGTGGGGTCTTGGGGAGCGGAAGGAGGAGGCATGGGGGTGTGAGTGAAGTAGTAAGTGGGTTAAGTATCTCATTAGATCGATCTCCGTAAGAACGGGTCTCTTATATAATTATATATGTATTAAATACGAAGTATAAAACCATACAGCTACATATGCCGTGTGCAAACATGCTTAAAGCCATCTTAATCCGGTCTGTTCTTCACAAACGTTTACACAAATAATGACTTACATAAAAAATGCTGATGCCAACAGACACAGAAACTTAACACTGGCTGACTAACTTAAATGACAACTACTTACTGTTGTTTCCCCAATCACTGTCGCCTGGTGATTATCAGTTCACCACCTGAAGGTACGTTCATCTCCACGTGTCAGCTTTCCTCATAATTCCACAACGCAGCCAGCTGTCAAACGATCTCTGTTAGCGATCCGTAGTACTCGACTTCCAATTGTTTCGAACCGTGGTCAACTTCATAGCGATAACGCTGGCTTGCGAATGATTCAGAGGTTGGGAGTTCGCATCCCGTGTTAGGTTTCCATGCATGCGGTAGTCTTTTATATACCTTTATTATACGTCGGGGTGTGGTGGGTTGGGCTTGAGGGGGTTGGGGTGGGGACTCTCTCCGTTCTTTTCCACCAGTACCGTTTACAATATTTCCTCTCCTTCCGCCTTCTGAGATAGTCCTTGTTGCATACTCGGCGCGCGCACCGCGCGAAAATATCCATATACGCACCGAACAAAAGGGGGTGTATCTTGCGCAATTTGCCAATTTCCATAAACGCACGTACGTACAGTGACCCCACTGATATTGGTTCCAGACGCTCATGATTCTATACAGTCACATGCACCCCCCACACCCCACTCGATTAGGACGATATCGTGTGACGACGTCTAGAAAAGTTTAGAACTAAAAGGTCCCCAGACTTACATCTAACCCACTGCACAAAAAATGGGATTCGATTTAGTCATATATCTCCATCAGAAAATAAATGGAGATTCACGCTTTTGCTAGAATCGTCTTCGGGCTAAACAAATACCGAAGAAACGTTTTTTTTTTAAACTCAGACCACAATTCTATTATTTCAACTCACTAAATAGAAACTTTAATGATTTTATTTCATATTCCACAATAGTGCGAGAAATGTTACTTGGCGACAAGGTTAAAAAGCTGAAGTGATAGACCGACCGATAGACGAACAGAAGGATCGATGAACGGACAGAAGGCCATGAAGGCAAACAAATAAATTTCGAGATACACAAATCACAGAAACGAAAGCACACCTCATTTTGAACTCACCTGGTCCGCTTAATTCATGCAGCACACCAACACTACTGGGACTTCGATTTCCTGCAATTGGAGATATGAACATGTCCTGCAGTGATGAAAGGCTCTTTTCATACTGAAGGCGTTAACTGGTCAATAAGATCAAGTCTGGCAATTATCAATACATATAGCTTCATACGCAATTTTTTACTGAGGTTTTCAAACTATCTTTGAGTTATTACTCCCTACTCTAATATTAAACTACGAGTTAAGAGTAAACGCGATCTAAACAATCACACGAGACTCACCTGGAAAGACTGTGACTGTTACAGTGTTCTGAACAGACAGTCCTTTTCCGTGAACTGAAAACATCCATTCCCCGCTGTCTTCTTCTTGAAACACTTTCTTCAATCTGTAGTCATGTCCACCCTTGTCGTTCAGACATTCGCAGTCTTTGCTGCTCGCAGTACAGGTTTCAGGGGTTTTGTTAAAATAACATTTTAAGCCAGAAATGCTTGTTCCCAGAGGCTTGTGGTTGACATAGATTGTGTAAGTTAATGTGTCTTTCTCGTTATCTTCAAATGAAAAGCGGAGCTCAGATGTTGCGTTTGCTTTGAAGACAAAGGGGCCAGAACTGTTGTCAAATATCAGCCCCTGGTGGTCTGGCCAAGGATAAAAAATATATAATAAATTGCTGTAATTAAGTTTTTGTTTACTAGATACTAGCAAATTACACGCACGCATGCACACCAACAACGAATAATAAAGCAGTTAAAATTACATTGTATTTAACTCACTTCGTTCTGATGGTCCGCAAAACAGTGCTGAATGATTGGAGTCACCAGATCCTAAAACATAGCAAAGCGTCCGTTTTATTTCTTCCATTAATTTAACTTCCACCATCCGCCCATTGGTCTTTTCTCTTTAGTCCTGTCTTTCAGCCCCCACCTCCCCTTCTGCTATAATTAGTCATTCAACTACCTTTCCTTTCATCTCCTTATCTGTCTGCCCGTCTGCCTCTCTGTCTGTCTGTCTGCCTCCCTGTCAGTCAGTCTGCCTCCGTGTCAGTCTGTCTGCCTGCCTATCTTCTTGGCCGTATTGTTCTGACTCCTATTTCAAGCAGTGCACTGAGATCGCAGTCCTTGTACTGTTAAGAACGATACTCACGTGAAACAACGGTGAGGTGTACAGACTTATTAAAAGAGAACTCTTTCCCCGCGATTTTAAAATTCCAGTTTCCACAATCTTCTTGTCGAAAAATTGCCTTCAGTTTGTAATGATGTCCGGACTTGCTGCTCAGACATTCGCAGTTTTCGTTGTTCGAAGTACAGGCCTGAGGTGTCCTGGTTAAATAGCACCTTAATCGAGAAACGTTCGAACCTGGATGTTTATGGTTGATGAAAACTGTGTAATCCAGAAAATCACTCCTGTCGATATCATCAACTGAGAAATACACTTCAGAAACTGCGTTCGCTTCGAAGACGAAAGGCCGCGTGGCGTTGATGATTGTAAGTGTCGGCGACCCTGTAGAAGGAAAATTAAACTTCTCAGCACAAAAATAGTTGCAAATTTAAGACTCGAAGAGCTTAATGCTTGGTTCAATAAGGTCTGGTCACACACAGTCCGAAGAGCTTAATGTCTGGTTCAATAAGGTCTAGTCACACACAGTCCGAAGAGCTTAATGTCTGGTTCAATAAGGTCTAGTCACACACAGTCCGAAGAGCTTAATGTCTGGTTCAATAAGGTCTAGTCATACAAAGTCCTAGTGCGATAATATTTTAGCGTGACGCAAAATCGCGTGGTCATTTGACAAATTTCGTTCACGTTCACTCACCTAGTCAGTGATGAAAGCCAATGTTCTAGAACTTGACAACAACAAGATATCTCGATAAACATAAGGGCATCTAGAAATTAAGATGCATTTTAAAATCAGTTTCCAGATTTCACCGATACCACCCTTCTATCAATACATTAGAAAGGTCAAATGTAATTTTCCTGCATCCCGGCAATGCACCAAGAAGATTTGAAATTACGTTGATTAGGTACCACTTTATTTTGAACTTACCGTGTAAAGATGTCATGATCAGTAGCAGCATTAGACAAAAGACGAACATTCTGGTTCACGAAATGACTCAGCTGACTTATGCGACGATTCACCAGAGAAAACAGCAGCTGGAGCGTCCTATGACAAGGTATGGTATCTGGTCTGACGGGACTGCGTCTTTTCCTCCCGTCGGAGTATTTAAGTAAAGTACATTTTACTTAGCTTGCAGATGCGGCTGTTGTGTGAGGCTAGCTTGACTTCATCCTACTCAGGAAAGACTTGGGAGAGCAATTGGCTTAAATCCGGGGCTTCCCGCAACAAGCTTGCTGCAGCCACTGAAACTAGCGAGAAGACCACGGGAAGTTCTCAGTGACCGATGTTCGTCGTCAGCTTCTGCACAGATGTTTAAATGTCGACTCCGCCTCGACAACGGATGCCACGAGAAATTTCTTTCGCAGCCACAAAAGGAAATTTCTTTCGATGCTCCGGAAGTATTCGCGGGACAAAGGAAAGATGTTCCCGTGACTTTTAGGTCATAGGGGAGTGGGGGTATTAGATACTGGGGAAAGTGGGCTGGTTCACACGAACCGCCTATGGTCATGATTTGGATTTGGAAGATCTAAACTCTCGCTTTCCCTAAAAGGAGAAAAATACAGACCGAAAAGATGATGATGATGATGATGATGATGATGATGATGATGATGATGATGATGATGATGATGATGATGATGATGATGATCTGCCCTAAATATTCTGACCGAAGCAACAGTCTTATTCACCTTTCACCTCCGTATCCCATCGCTGTTCAAATTTTCTTTATTGCTGTCTGTTGGAAACAAATCTCATCAGACTTTGTACAAATGTTTGTAGAGCCCTTGAAATGGGGACACACCGGCTAGAGACTCATGAATGACTGCATTTCAGTACGGGTGGCAACTTTTCTCTTAAACTTGCGTTGTTCACCCTGTTGTTATAGGCCTGAGGCCTAACAAACCTTTTCAGTGAGGCTTGAGTCTCTCTCTCTCTACAATGGCCAGCGACACCCCGAAATTGAGTCCTGGGGTAAGAGCAACAGGTGTCACCTGCTGGAACTTATCACCAGTTCAAGTGGTTAAAAGCTTGCTTCAGGAACCGCTTAATTTAAGGTTAAGCTAAAAGATCTATTCAGAACTTTCCTTGCAAAGTGGAAGTAATCCAGTCACCCAAATGTATGCTGCCCAAGCAACTAAAGTAAAATTTACTCTCCTCTGTGTTCCGACGAAGACAGTGCGATTCAACGTACATCAGAAGTGAACAACATCGATCACACGATGTTCCGCCTGTTGTGTTTACCTGGGTACCTGTCACAAAGTTCAGCTGAATCGTCAGGCTTACGAATATTTATCGTTTGTCAGGTACTACTGACGACTTTGACTACGTCGCAAGGTCAGTGTGAACAAGACTGTCGTCTGCTGTAGATATATTCACAGAGGTGCCGAACAGGGCTGTATATATTAGATAAAATGGACCCCAAAAAATCCTGAAAACTTGAGGGAGTAAATACTCTGCACTTATTTTTTTTGTCTGAGAAAATTGAAATTGCTAAAAGACAGGTAAAGACTGCCATTTTTTGTCATTGTAAATTAAACTAAGATTAAAGATATAGATTTCTTCACAAAGAGAACGAATGAGCAAAAGAACTTTAGGCCATCGGCCGTGTCAAGAGTGTGATATTCCCAACTTTACAAACATATAGAACACACGCACGCACGCACGCAGGTCGTGAGAATAGATCGGAGAGTAGCGGAGGGTGGAATGTGAGAGTGAGAGACAGAGAGACAGAGACAAAGGGTCTGGTTGCTGTTTTGTATTCTCACTGTTGATTAGTTCAATTATCATTGTATTTATGTTTCTGTAACTTTTGGACCTTTTTTTATTTCACTTTTCGAGTACATTCCTACAAATATCGGGCGCCATAAAAGCTGAAAGCTTATAAACTGGTCACCACGGACCTTTGGACCTTTTTCTGTTTGTGATACGTGGCTGCAAAACTGTCTGCTTATAGTCGCTCGCATGGATGGTCAGTTCTCTAGCTCGGACAATATTACTTAAACCATTTATGCCCGTGCCTCCATGTGCTGTTGATCTCATGTCACCCGCCATGTTTAAACTTTCTTTGACAGGATTGCCGACAATTACAATCATCAACGCCACGCGCCCTTTCATCTTCAAAGCAAATGCAATATCTGAGGTCTATTTCGCAGTTGAGGATCTCTACAGAAGTGATGATCTGACATACAAAATCTTCATCAATCACAAACCTCCAGGTGCAAATGTTTCTCGTTTAAGATGTTATTTGAACAGAACACCCCAGACTTGTACCTCTAGCTCTGAAGACTGCCAGTGTCTGGGCGGCGCGTCTGGGCATCAGTACAAACTGAAAAAAATCTTCCGAGAAGAAGATGGCGGAAATTGGGAGTTTGCAATCGCTGGGAAAGGAGTTTTCGCTAATAAAACTGTGAACGTCACCGTTGTTCCACGTTAGTATAATTCTACGTTCACTTAATCTCATATGAATGTCGTGTTATATGACAGACACACAGACGGACGGACGGACGGACGGACGGACGGACGGACGGACGGACGGACGGACGGACAGACGGAAGGAAGGACAGACAGAGTGCCTATGAAGCTGAGTGTCATGGAAGTGTTTTCTTGTTGACTAATGAATGGTGTCAGTCTTAGATAATCCATTATGATTAAATAGTTTTAGTGTCTTCTATTGCAGAAGAAGAAAATCCCGGTAGTACTACTGTGCTGCACGCATCAAGCGCAACAGGTGAGATCAAAGTGTGTTTTCATGTCTGTATTTTGTTGTTTTCGTCAGTCATTCTGGCACATCTAGGAAGGTGTCCCCAAAAACAGTGATACCTGTGTAAGCGACCACTGCCAAGAGCGACACTCTGGTAAGAACGACCGCAAACTGTCTGTACCGATCGATTTTCAACACAAACGCACATTGACAGAGCGACCACATGCTACGAGCGACCGCGACTACTATTGTACGGTCCCGATTGACCGCCAACACGGTTAGAGCGATCAGGCACTCCCCGCGCCCCTCAGTCGGCCCTTTTAAGGGTCGGCCCTTTTAAGGCGCTTGAGGAAGGCTTTCAATACAAAGCGACAGGTAACAACACTGCTAGGAGGGAGCGGATGTGCTTTTGCTAACTAAATGATTATGATCGTCGTTTCTGCCTTGTTTGTGCAACAGAAATTAAGACATTTGTCCACACTGTGAAAAAAATGACTATGTCCCCTACCATAAGCACGTACGCATTTATCCAGAACATCTAGCCAGGGATGCAACCAGACGTCGTCTGTGTTCGTGATTTCAGGAAACTCACAAAGGTCAGAAAGGACTTTCGCTTTTGTTGATAAAGTGCATGCTAGTTTCTGCATTGTTTTGTATGACAATAAAAAGAGATTTTCTACACTTGGTGAATATGAATATAATAATATCCCCGTATGAAAAGGGTCAACGCAGTTAAACATGATTACAGCTCGTGAACTAATCAGGCGTTGCGTTGTTTCAGTAAAATGTCAAAGGGAAGCTACTATTTCCTGTTGACTTCAAACATCGTCTGCTATGGTTTATCATCGATCTGCTTTGGGCAAAAACAAATGAAAACAATCCCTAAACTTGCGCATCACGTGCATGTTCCCTGAGTGCGTCATTGGGAGCCCTGTGAATATAAAAGTCGTGTGGGAATAAAAACTCATGTCCTCTGTCCAAAGCCGGGCACAGGGTGAGTTTTGTACACGCGTCTGTTTCTGGACAAGGCTATGAGGACATCAGCGGAACATGGGTTTGATGATTTCACAGCTAATGTTCCTAATTTTGGAGGGCACTAACATAAAATGGACAGCACAAGCAGCCCAAAGATATTTATTTGTTTTCCTCATCACATTTACAGTTTTAAGAAACTTTAACATTGTTTGAGGTGATCAAGTGTACTTGTGTAGATTGATGTGGCGTGTGTGGGATGTGTGGGCATGAATGGGGGTGAAAGAGGTTTCGATAGTTGATATTGTTCATAAATGATAATGTTGCACTATTGGCACGGTGCATATAAATTCTGGTTTTGTTTAAAAAAATCAAATGTCTTGTATAGGAAATAATTTATATATTTCATTTACCACTACCCGGGAGGAGAGACCACCTGCAAGGAGAGACAACTCTTATGCTTCTCCAGGGGTGGTCGCTCTTCGCTGGTTTTACTGTAATATCACAATTGCTCGCAATGGTTGGTGTGGTTGGGGGCGGAGGGCGGGGAGCGAGGAAAGTTGGGGATGGAGATTTTTGTCACATTTTATTAAAACAAGGGAACTGGACCAAACTAGAACAGGACAAAGACGAAGACAATCTAGATGTTTCGGGGCACTACCCCTCCATCAGGACGACACAAAAACGACGAAAAAAAAGAAAAAGAAAAAGACTTAGCTGCAGTAGATGTGGCGCGTGGGCTGGATAGCAGGAGAATGACCCAGGGACAGTGAGTAAGAGAGGTCAAAGAGGGGCAGCCAATGGCAATGGCAAGGTGGGTAGGAAATGGTAGAGAAGGGTAGGGGTGGAGAGAAAAGTGCGGGTAAGGGGGTGTCAGTGTGTGAGAGAGTGGGAGGGAGGTGAGAGAAAAAGTAAAAGAGAGTTTTAAGATTACGTAAGAACTCTGTGGTAGCTGCTGTACGCTGGAAAGTGGGAAGAGTTTTAAAACTCGTTGAAGGACCAAAATTTGGCGAGTATTTAATAGAGTCTATTCAATAGAGTCTGCATAACGATGAAACTTATGGATACATTCCTGGAGACTGGAGACGAACCCATGATTTTCCAATATGCGAATGTTCCGCTGTTAGTAATTCACGGAAAAGTGCGTATACGCATTTATGCGAGACATATATACGTCTTTGTTCTTCGTCTGAAAGCAAATAGGAACAGTGGAAGTAATCTCAAGACTAGGGTAGGAGAGAAGAGGTTAAGAAGGGGGCTGGGGGAAGTGCAAAGTAGAGAAAACCAAAGTCTCACAGAAAACCCCAACCACCATCCCTGTAAAAAGGTGTCACGCGCAGAGAAAACAGGATCGTCTCACGCGGGTTCCAGACCCACAACCGTCTGGATTCTTAGCACGAGCACGAGCTGCACCCAGTCCCAGCTCGTTTAGCCTTGTGGAGATTGACATCAGTCCCTTTAATGAAAGAAGGACATGGTAACAATTTTTAAAAAATCTTCTTCCCATAGCGTAAGCTGAGATTTGAGTAAAACGTGGATTAATCTGGTTGCTCAATGTTCCAAGGAAGTGAACCTGATGGTGTGGAACAGCTCCGTGCCTAATTAACTCAGTAATAGCTTTAATTTGCATTGGGCAGCAGATGGCAGAGATTTCCTGGCAGACGATACAGATTTCCTGGCAGTGGACATCTTGTTGATACTGTTTGTCAGAGCTCTGTTCCCTGTGTCACGCGGCGTCAGACGTGGTCACGTGCTGTAGCTACAAACGAATTTGCCAGATGCACAGTCGGAATGGCGAGGACGGGATTATTTCGCGGTTGGTCTCCCGTCTTTTGCCAGATTTTCTCTCTCTTCACATCACTATCACAAGGTGGGGATCACAGGACATTTCGACTCGTCATCAAGCTATTTGGGTGGATTCTCTTGTACTAGCGTGTAAAACCCCACTGTATAAAACACCACTTTGTAAAACACCACTGTGTAAAAACCTTGGACATAATCCTGCTGCTACTGAGAACGTATTTACGTTGTTCACTTTTATGCTTTATTACTTCCGGCTGCTTGTCTGTCGTGCTGTCCGTGTGTTCCTGTGTGTGCAAACAAGCGCATTAGGTTGCGTTTTAGGTACATGCCTGCAAGCATATGTAAATGTATGTGTGGCGTACAAGTTTTGTCTTTGAATCTACTTATATGACAGTTCTTGACAATATCGTTATTGTTGAGGAAACTAAAGTCTGATAAAGTCTAATATTTCGTCAGCGCTGAAAATGTGGAGTCAGACGAACTTAACTTTGAAAAAAAAAAACCATTGTCTTTTCACTTTCCGCTACTCCCCCACACCCATCTCAGTCAGTATGTCAACATCCTGTTTAGTCCGAAAAGATCAACTTTAGCTTATGCATGCAGGTAGAAGCCCATACCCAATACTAAAACTTATCCCTTGCCCTAACATGTAAAAGTCAATCGTGATAAATACTAGAATCTCTAGAACTGGGCTGTCACCGACAATGCTTACTTTGGAAACATCGAACCCACAACCATTCAATTACTTTTTACTGGAGAGAGAGAGAGAGAGAGAGAGAGAAAGAGAGAGAGAGAAGAATTTAGGCAACATTTGACTTGAAGTTTTGTTTTGTTTTGTTTTGTTTTTGTTTTGTTTTTGTTTTTTGTTTTGTTTGTTTTTTTTTAAAGCGGAAGGCAATTATACTACTGTCGTCAGTTAAACATTAAAAGGTGTGTGTATGTGTGTGTGTGTGTGAGCGCGCGAGTGCGTGGGTGCGTGCCTGTGCACACGGATGTATGTTGTTGGGTCATTTATTATTTGTTAGATTATAACACATCCATATTTACCAACATATTTTTTGTATACTTCAAACAGTCTTAACCCAAATTCTAAACCCACCCTATCCTGTTAATATGAGAGAGAGAGAGAGAGAGAGAGAGAGAGAGAGAGAGAGATTACACTCGACGTTCGTTTGTTGCTGAAGGCAAATATTCTGCTGCTCTAAGTGGAGCATCAGAAAGTTGTGTGTGCGCGTGCGTGCGTGCATCGTGTGGACACGCATATATGTTGATGGGCCATTTATTATTTTGTACAGTATAACACATCTATACTACTAACATATTTTTGTATACTTCAAGCAGCCGCAGACTATAATCACATCGGCGGAGGAAACAACACCTTTTCCGTTACAGAAGCAACAGCAACAACCCAATTCGTAACAAAAGCGGGTACGTCTTTACATGAACCTGGCAAAGCTCGGATGTGTGTCTATTACAACTAAGACAATATACATTTATCTGCGTTAGTAACTCTGCGCACCCTATAGCCCCTAAGCTCTTTTCCCTATGTTAAGGAGGGGCCGACATATTTTAGGGACAATATCTTCCGCAAAGGCTTTCGGGTAAAGTGACAGTGCAATAGGTTTTAACAAACTCTTCCTCTCTTGTATGTCATCTGTCAGAAACAAGGAAGCGGAGATGATTTCTGGAAAGCTGTCAGTAACAGACACTGGCATGTTGACGCGATGAATCTATCAACGAATTTGACGAGATGCGCACACGGTGTCAAAATAGAGGATTATTTCATGGTTGGACTTCTGTCTCTTGCCCGATTTTCTGTTTCTTTACAGCACTAGCACAAGGTGGGTATAACAGGCTGAACACGATGCATTTAATTCGTCTTTAAGCCATGCAGGTTGATTCTCTTGTACTAGAGTGTAAATCATCGCAGTGTAAAATCCTAGCACTGCTGGCATGAAGAATGTGTTTGTGACTGTTTACTTTTCATGCGATGTTGTTTCCAGCTGCTCGTCTGTGTGTCCCTATGTGTGCAAACACGCGAATTTGAGTGAGCTCTGTGAGTTTGTAGGTGCGTTTGCATGAGTGTCTGACTGTATGGATCACAACCTAGTTTCGTCTTTGTGTCTATATACATGACAGTTTATGCCATTATCTTTAATGTTGAAGAAAATAAAATCTTATATTTCGTCAGTACTGAAAATGTGGAGAATGACCAAGCCGCTTATCCTCCAAGCGGCAGTCACTTGTTTTTCTTTTAATTTTTAAAATTTCTGTTCAGGTTTAGGAGGAGTTGAAACGACAGACAGCCATTTGTAAGTAATACATATTTTTCAAAGCTCTATTTTGAATTGAAGTTGAAACCATGAGATAGTGAAGGAAAACGATGGAGTGTGGGGTATGGGGTTTGGAGAAAGAAAACAAGGAAAGAATAGGCGGGAATGAAGGAGATGGATTCAGGAAGGAAAGAAACAAGGAAAAGGGATTATAGGAAGAAGATAGATAAAGATATGGTGCAAAAGCGTCATTCGTTTTCCTTTAGAAACACGCACCAGGTATGCACACAGAAAGAGGGGGGGGGGTACAAGGAGAAAGAAATACGAGAACACGGGGGGAAGGGACAGAAAGAAGAAAGAGAAAAATCGGGAGACAGGTGGGGATGTGGTAAAGTTGATGGAAAGAGTCGATTACATGAATCCTATGGAACTGTGGAAAGGTCATTTAAAAAATATACTATAAGGAGAATACAGTGTGTGTGTGTGAGAGAGAGAGAGAGACAGACAGATAGACAGACAGACTATGGGTAACAAAGAGAGAAAAAGAGAGAAAGAGAGAAAAAGAGAAAAAGACAGTGAGAATTAGTGTCATGAAGACACTCTGTTGTACTCATGACAGGAGGCTGACAATGGAACCTGTCTATGACACCGTACAAGCGTCCGCACGTCGGCTCCGTGTTGCAACAATGAAGGAGTCAGACAGGCTTCGTCAGACACCAGACAACTCGCGGGCGGGTTCAACCTCCTTACACAGCTAGGACGTCAGACACCAGACAACTCTCGGGTGGGTTCAACCTCCTTACACAGCTAGGACGTCAGACACAAGACAACTCGCGGGCGGGTTCAACCTCCTTACACAGCTAGGACGTCAGACACCAGACAACTCGCGGGCGGGTTCAACCTCCTTACACAGCTAGGACGTCAGACACCAGACAACTCGCGGGCGGATTCAACCTCCTTACACAGCTAGGACGTCAGACACCAGACAACTCGCGGGCAGATTCAACCTCCTTACACAGCTAGGACGTCAGACACCAGACAACTCGCGGGCGGGTTCAACCTCCTTCCACAGCTAGGACGTCAGACTGACGGGGAATGTGACGACTGCTCGTTGTGTGACGTGAATAAAGCCTACCTCATGAAGACGGAAGGAGGGAGATGGTGATGGTGTCGGGAATTAGAAGGCAGGGGGAGGAAACCCAGAGACCCACGAGAAAATTAAAATCTCCAGTTGTCAGCCCTGTGAGCAGTTGACACCTTACGTACGAGGAACAGGGGATCCGAATCCACGACCCTCTGTGTCGGTAGCTTTGCCATTGTGCTGCACATCGCCTGGGAAATGTGACAATCGGTAGTGGAGTGCTGTTTAAAAATAGGATGAACTTTTGAAGACTTTACAGCCCGTGTGTAAGCAGAAGCAACAAAGTAGGTTCCAGGCGCGGATATAATGTGAACGTTTCTCTCTGTTGGAGAATACTTCTCTAAAGCTTTGTTCAATGTTTCAGCTGTCTGAAGGAAAAGGAAAATCAATAAATAATATGCCGTACATAGATTTACGGACAATAAGTAATATATGATCGAGAACATTCAGGCGCTACATTCTTCTTTTCCTGTCTTCCAGTTCTTTTTCGCCTGTTCTGTTCTTTTTCTCCTCTCTCTCTCTGACTCTTTTGTCTGTGTCTCACCCTTCTTCTCCCTTCAAGTCTTTGCTTTTTCTCGCAACACTTTACACTTTACACTTTACACTCCAGCAGGTCCAAAGCTGACTATACTTACCACACAATACAATTGTCTCCCCTGAGGGTGAGAAGTCTCGAAGACTGTCTACCTCACAAACTTGACTTTATTATCAACCTTTAGCGATGTCTCGCCTCAAGGTGTGCGTATGTTAAACTGGAATATAGAAGGCATCATAAGTAAAATAGGGTTTGGTGGCAAAATGTTAAAGATGTTGCAAAGTATGTATAAGAATGTCGCGTGTCAGGTGTGGAGACTCATTCACTGACTGGATTGACTGTCCAGCTGGGGTTAGACAGCGGTGCGTCCTTTCCCCTACATTATTCTCTTTCTTTCTCAAAGAACTTCCTGTTGAAATTTGTGCAGATGGAGTCCACGGTAAACAGCTCGTACCTGAGGTCATTCAGCTTTTAATACTGTTGTTTGCTGATGATGTAGCACTTATGGCATTCTCAGGGTTTGGTTTGCAGGAACAATTGGACATTTTGAGACAATTTGAAATTACCTCTGGTATGACAGTTAATCTACAGAAAACGAAAGTCGTGGCATTAAGGAAAGGTAGGTTTCTGGGTGCTAAGGAGGCGTAGCACTACGGAGAGTGAAGCCCGGATGATTTAGCGGCTAAAGCAAAGACAAGGACTAGCCAGCTTCTGGTGTGTCTGGAGACTTCGCGACATCCTACCACGAGAGTCTTGAAGATGTACGACACACAGATCGTCTTAATTCTGTTGTACGGCTCTGAAGTCTGGGGATATGGGCCGCATGAGGTATTGGAAAAAGCGAATCTCTTTGCTTGTACAAGATTTTTAGGGGTAGGCTCATGCACACTTAAAGTGATCTATGGTGATCTTGGCAGGTTCCCGCTGCATGTGTTGTCAAAATTAATTAAGGTGGATTCAAAATTGGTTGAGGTTCGCCTGTATGGCAATGGAAAGTCTCCCGCGTAAAACGTATAACAAGGTTTTGTATATGTTGGATTTCGAGAAGCGTAACTGGGCCTATTTGTAACGAACTTTTGTGTGTAAACGGGTTTGGAGTGGTGTGATTACAGCAGGGAGCTGGAAGTGTTAACGCATTCATAAGCATATTCAAACAACGGCTTATTAACTCCTTCATGCAAAACTGACACTCTGATTTAGAAAAATGTGACCTATTAGAAATCTATGCCTCCTACAGTACACCAGCTGAGATGTTTCAGAGATGTTTTTATTAGATTCAGATTCGGAATTTCAGTCCTAGTCCTACGATATAGTAAGAACGTATTGGCGCGAGGCCTGGTCTGTCCATTATGTAAATATGAAATAGAAAACGAACCCATGTCCTTTCCTTTTGGAAAATGTGTAACTTTGTTGCGAACTGGGGGTTTTGAAAGAGACAACCGACCTCCGTGTTGCTCTCCC